>JARHVA010003828.1:1455000-1622500 GCA_037957365.1 Torreya grandis | reverse complement strand
GACTATATCATGCACTCAAGCTCATACTAGATGTGATGCAGTGAAAAACATCAGAACACAACAAATAATTAACATGCATATGTAAGTCATAACTAAAAATGTAACCAAGATTTATAACAACTAGTGTTAGTGTCATTTATTTCATTCAAACAACTAGTTATAGTGTGTGCACATGTCCATGGAGCTCTATCTCTTAATCCCCATTGTTGATATATGCACCCCTCTCCAATGATACTCTCCCTCTAAACACAAGTGTGGGTCAATCATGCATCCACCTCATCAAACAAATTGGTAGTTAGCCATAATCATGATAATAATAAACATATAACCATAATAATTTATTGAATGTAAGTAATCTATAAAAAACATGATCATAAGCATAATAAATTGTATGCAACAAATATCTATCTATATATTAATCATTAACTAATTAATATATCTACCAACCAAATAGCATATACTAATTTGACTCATAAATAAACAATAGATATACCAATCATTAAACACATTATCCACTAGTTAATGATTTAAAATAATCCATAGGGAAAATTACATGTGACATCTTGTATGAGCTATGCCATACAATAAAATAAAGAGAAGTCAATATCTTAGAATTTAACAAGTTAAAATATTCACCAAGTGATCCATCTACATCAAATTTATATTTCAAAGGAATCTAAATTACAAGGTTAAATATAACTAAATAAAGACCAAATTAAAAGTATCAGTTAATGTAATAGTGCAATGATCAAATAGAATCCACCAAGGATTAAATTTACTAGGTTACCAAAACCACAACTTATCTTATTACATAAATTAATTGATTACAATTTTATATCTCTACCTCCACCATTTAAGTTGGATTTAACCAAGACTAAACCTAATGTATTTTATAGTAATGCATATTGTGACTACCATAGATGCATTGGAAATTATATGAACAAATGTTATAATTTAAGGTGTAAGATATAGAATATTATTGATGATGATACTAATAAGTTAAGTACACCCACAAAGAAAGGTAGATCATAATATAAAGATAATACAAAATTGAAAAAATTTAGTAATCCTTTTATAAATCATGGTATATCATATATACAAAAATTGAGGACATGATGCATATAATGCACATCCTTATCCTAAGGTATATGGTAATATAATAGATGTATTTCTTTAGTATATTTGTAGGAACAACTATATAATTCATAATAATCACATTTGATGACATGAAAATCAATGAAGGTGATTTAGATAAGCATGCACTCTTTTTTAGAGTATACACTAACAATAAACCTATACATAATGTCATGATTGATACTCGGTCAAGAAAAAATACGTATATAATGATACTCCTTCACAGTCTTGGATGCACAAATAAATATTTATAGGATACATCAAGAGTAGTCAAATAATTTGATGATCATACATAAGATACTTTGGGGCATATAGTTTTTCCTCTCTAAGTTAGTTTAATAATAATGGAGACTTAATTTCTAGTCTTACAAAGAACATGGGTCTTCAATAAGTTATCAAGACACCCTTAACTATATAAGAGTCACACAATACCATATATACTGCATATATGCCTCAAGTATGTACATATTTCAATCAAGTGGTGAAAGTTCAAGTAAGTTAATATGAGGACCCTATATATCTAGTGGTAACTCCTCCTCTTCCCCCACCATCACCATAGTTTTTTGTGGCACATATTTAAGATAATTTTAAAAATTATGTAACATACTCAAAATAAAAATACAAAGATAATCAATCACCCATCCAAGATAAAATTTGAAATTAATTATTTTACTTATAAAAAGCATTTCTATACAATTAAATAAAAGGAAAGTGGTACATATTCCTAAGAAAAAGTATTCATATCAAAGAGTCACTCGAGGATCAAAGAAATCTAAATCTTATAAAATGCATTTTTTAATCACCTAAAAGTTTTATTTGAGTATTAATATTGCTACTTGAGACAACTTATTCCTAGCTTATACCTAGACCTATCCTAGAGCCTATTATCACACTTTTCTAGCCTTTGTGAGGACCAGAAGCATCCCTAGTCATCTAAACATAGTTTTAGACATTCATTTATATATCTTGGCCCTTTGTTCCCAACATCCTACTAGCTAGACATTAGTACCACATTAAGCACACTAGAGTCATGGGGCACTAGTATCCCCAAAATGGCACTAATGCCTTTTGCCCTAACTTTCTTAAACAGATATATTTTCAAAATTATAACCCTCCTAAGGTCAGCCTAAGTCTATTTTATTATCCACATAATCTACATAACACTATAAATACATAAATTTTAGACCTCCATCCACTATATGGAAATTAGATACAAAATACCTATTAAAATAAGAAATAAGTTGAGAAAAATTAAGGTTATTAATCCTTATTTTCCCTACTTCTATGTACTACCATCTACAACTGCCCTAAACTAAGATTTTGTAGATTTCCAATCATAAGCACACTCAAGGAATTCCATACCACTATCATTTTATCATCACTTTCATGTGGAATAGCACTTAGGTGGGTAGAATTGCATTGGGTTTGATCCCTCCTTGAATTATTGGTATGTAGGAAACTCTCTTCACAGTGGGGTGCTGAGGATGTCTAGCCTATCCTAATAATGAACACACTTTTCATTTCATGAATTAATTGCAAGGAGGATTATGATTTTCATCATAAATCAAATATTATAAGCACAATATATAGTTTCAAGCTTCATGCATTTAAGAACAAAACCTAGAAACATAGGCACATATGCACCTAGAATTTAGGAGCAGTCCTACATAGAGAACACTAGTGCCATTTTTAAGACAATAGAGCCACATGGTGCTACTATCCAAGTGAGGCACTACTATTTAGGAGAGGATCTAACATAGGGATAGAATTGAAAATACTCATACCTATTTTTATATCAATATTTAGCACTCAGATCTTTTGTATCATGTGTTTTCTAGATAAGTTTATATTTGCACATATTTATTACTATTTTTAGAAAGTCAAAGAATGTAAAATTATGTAATAAATAAATGGTTATTTATTACATATTATTTAACTAATTTAGAATACTCAACCCTTTAATCAAACATAGGATTTACATATTAAAATCCTAAAAGGTTAAAACATTTGGTGAGCTTGACTTACTTTGAATCTTTCTTAAAAACCTTAGTTTTACATAGGGTTTACCTTCTTCCAAGTTTTCTACACTAAATTAGGGTTAAAATTTTCTATTTTTTTCAAAAAAAAACTGGCATAACCTAGCTCATTTAATAAATCCCAAATTATGGTTTCATTTATTTGATGTAATTTAAATTTTTTCACAAATTGTAACACTAAATAACCATAGGGTTTATGTTTTAACCTTTTAGGATTTAGATATGTAAATCCTATATTTGATTAAAGGGTTGAGTAGTCTAAATTAACTAAATAATATACAATAAAAAACCATTTATTAGTTATGGATTTTTACTTTTTAAAAATAGTAATAAATGTGTGTAAATAAAGACTTAACTAGAAGACACCTAACACAAAAGGTCTGAGTGCTAAAAACTGAGATACAAAATACTCTGAGTGTCATCAAACTAGATCCCTTTATCATATCCTCTCCTAAATAATATCACCACACTTGAATAGTAGTTCTATGTAGCTCTAGTGTCTTTAAAATGGCACTAGTGTCCTCTATATAGGATTGTTCCTAAATTCTAGGTGCACCTACACCTATGTTTGTGAGTTCTATTCCTATGCACATGAAGTTTGAATCTTTGTATTTTTCATGTAATAGTTGATTTAAGAAGCTAACTCTAATCATCCTTAAAAGTATGCCATGAGCTGAAAAAGTGTGTTTAATAGTAGGATAGGTTGGACATCCTCAGCACCCCATTATGAAGAGAGTTACGTACATAACAATAATCCATGGAGGAATCAATCCTGATGTAGATCTCCCCACCTAATATCTAGTGTAATTGTAAGTGATGTTAGAATGATAGTGGTCTTGATTTCCTTAAGTGTGATTGAGATTAGAAATTGATAAAATATGGGCTTAGGGAAGTTGTATATGGTAGTATGTATAAGTAGGGCAGGATAGGGATTAATAACTTTGATTTTTCTCAATATATTTCATGTTTGAGTAAGCCTTTTTCATATATTTTACATATAGTGGATAGAGGTCTAAAATTCATGTATTTATAGTGTTTTATATCTTGTGTGGATAAGAAACAATGCTTAAGCCAAATCTAGGAGGGTTTTACTTTTAAAAATATATCCATCTGGGAAAGTTAGAGCAAAGGGCATTAGTGTCATTTTGGGAATACTGGTGCCACATGGATCTAGTGTCCTTAATGTGGTGCTAATGTTCAATTGGTAGGTTGCTAGGCATGAACAACCAAGATCTAGAAATAAAGGTATAAGGCTATGATTTAGCTAAGGGCACCTATGTTCTAAATAAAGGATGGAAAATTGTGATAAAAGGTGATAAGATATGTCTAGGGATAAACTAGGAATATGTTATCTCAATTATCACTCTTATCACTCAAATAAAACTTTAGGTGATTAAATTCCCCCTTATGCTAAAAATGCAACAAAGTGAAATGACTAGTATAAAGGAAAATAAGTGTACCTAGACTTATCTAGGAAGTAAAGCCCATGATGTTGAGTCTAAGTATGTGAACCTAGGTCTACATAAGTGAAGCATGATCTAAAGTATGACCTCATTGGGTACATTAACCAATGCATAAAACTAGTGATAACATGTTTGTATAAATGATATAGTGATCAAATCATTGAATAGATTGGATTAAGCTGATAGCTTGCTCAATCATCATATGTGTGTGGCTCAAGAACTCAATATAGTTTTAACTCCATCATTACCCACCTTGATTGGTGGATCATGAACTGTGAATAGCTTGAATTGGACTAAAAGTGTGTCTAACCCTTTCATATGGGTGGATCAAGAACTCAAGGAGGCTATGCCTCCATCATTTCCCACCCATGTGTATTATATGCATCTGAAACTAAATTGTGTAAAGTGTTGTAAATATCTAAATGGGTATATCTATTTGTGTATTTCATCTCTACTACCACTCAATTACATTAGGAGGTTCTCAGCCACTTAAGAATGCCAACCACTGTAGATGGAGTAAGGCATGAAACTAGTGACAACTTAGAATATGATGTCAAGTATAAAAATTGTATAGAATGACATGGAATTTTCCATTCCATCTAATAAACCTTTATGTAACTAAGCATATATAAATAGTATTCCTTGCGCATGCCCCCAATCTGATATCTAAGTATACTAATTCTAGATTGAGTTTTAATAATTATATGAGTTTCTAAATTGAATATGGGAATGGTCAAGCCATGTATGTTGCCTTTAATCTGAGCAAGTGATATGAATATGAGCTAAACTAGTATGAATATGAGCAAAATCTAAGTATAGCTTTCAGACCTATAGTTGTATTTCTACAAACCTATATTTTACATAGTGTACTATTCTAGATAATTTGAATTATCCTAAAATTAGGGCTACTTGACAGTATTACCATGTCTTGGATAGTAGTTCCATGTGGTGCTAGTGTCCTTATCTAGGTGCTAATGTTTGTCTAGTCTAAAATTTGAGTCACTATAATAATTTGTTATTCCTAATTTTTTCTTATGTTTTACCTATCTGATTTTATAAAACTAACCCTGTGTGTTGAAAAATGATCTATAAATGTAATGTAGGAGCTTAATCTCTATTAAAAACACCTATGAATACCCCCTCTTTTTAGGGTATTTTTTTAGCATGTGAAATAAATATCCTCAAAATAAATATCTCTACAAAATGTGTGTTACTAGGATCATATATGATAATTACATGAAAATCCAATAATGTGCAAACATAACATTAGAATGTAAGAGAATTTGAGCATAAGTATGTAATGTAATATGTGTATTGTGTCTAGAATTGCACAAGGGGGTCAAGATATATGTAATAAATGTGTGTAATATAAAATCTAAGTAGTTACCAAAGGGGATGGTGCATGATGTCCATCACAACACCCAAATAGGTAGGGTAAATGCATGAGGTCCCTCATGGAATATAGAACTAGTCTATGTAATAATCAAAGATAAGTGTCATGGCCATAATGCATACAAGAAATCATACATACAAAACACATGAGTTATATAAAATATAAAATTGGCAAAAGGGGCATGGGCACATGTCACTAAATCTAATAAAATAAGACATACAATGACATGTTCAAATGTACACATAAATAAGCAAAAAGAAAGTTGTTTTATATCCACATATAAGGACATGTTCAAATATCCATATAAACAATCATAAAATCACATGCAAGGGATATGGGTAGGTGTCCAAGGCATACATGAATAGAAGTGGCATAGAACAAAAAAATAATGGTATATTTAAATGCCCTTAAATAGAATAAGCATAAAATATACAGTCAAGTCTAAACTATGAAATATAAAAATGAAAGCACGCATGAATGTAGTAAAAATATATTTAAATTCAATGATGCACATATGCTAGGTATAAACTAGTGATAGTTGGAAAAAATATGATTATCAGTAGTAGTGATCAATATCAAAATATATCAATGTGAAAATTAGAATTAAAATAATATAAGGATAGAACCTAGTAATAGAAACTATGTATAAGATTCCCCCAAGTGGGTGGATGTATCAAATAAATAATCTTGAATTAGTATATATGCTCCCAATGGGTGGATGATAGTAAGTCTAGATCAATTTAGTGGACTTGAATCATGAAATCAATCTGTAAGCACTTGACAAGAACAAGTGAATCATGTATTACGATAAAATCAACTATACTAAGATAGAAAACATCTGTATTTTCTAGTGATTATAAGAAATGTAAATATAGCAATGCATACAATCAATAAATTTTGTGTTTTATGAGTAATATTTGAATGTTTTTGTGTTTTGGCATGTTATATGGTTTTTGTATTTTTTGGATATACAATCAAATGAAAATAAATTATGTACAAGGAACAAGATAAAATAAAGTATGTACAAGGGGGTAGGAACCATACTAACCAATGAGTCTCATGGAAAATTCACTATCACTATGACATGTATAAAATAATGGAACTATGATTGTGTGTTATTTGAAAGGGTACTTGTGATCCCATAATCTATTGTAGTGAGCAATTTTTTTTGTATATTCCTATGTAGTGGTCCTAGGAATCTATGGCACTAACTATGGTGCTCTGTGAATTACAGGGGTCTTAAGAAACCATATGGTAGAATACATATTGGGTGACGTAGGTGCCCTATGTTGAAAATCCCAAAAACTTAATAATCCTAATCTCATCATATACTAAGTGGAAGAATGACCTCTTGAATTTGTGACATATCTCTAACATAGGGTTGCCTCTAATAATGGTATCCATGTGATATTATGTGTACATGTCGATACGGTAGGAGTAGACCTTGCATGCACTAGTGGCCATACTAAAATCTATGATGTATGTATAATAATTATATAATAAGCTATAACTAATAACTATGTTATATCTATTAATGGTGTTATAAATATAATGGGTGACTATGTTATAACTGCCTATTGGATAGGTAGAGGATATTCATATGGGAGACCTTCAAATTTGACCATCTAAATTATGTGTATATATTTTAGATATGTGTACACTATAAATGGGATGAATTGGAGATTTTATAACCATGTCCTACTAAATAACATATAAAACATGCATGCATTAGGTTTTACTAGGAACTAAGTGGCCATATGTGTTAGTCTAACCTATAATAGAAACACAATCTTCTCGATGGATCTCTAACCATGACCACTGAAACCACTAATGACTATATCAATGGGAATATATATTATTCTAAGTACTCCAAATGTTACAAAACTATCATAGTTCACATGTTAATGATTGACCCATTGTCAACCATAACACTCTAGATATGATGATGATCTATGTATGTTTGTAGAAAGAGTGCATGTAAATATATATAATCATCGATAATCTCCTATTTTGAGAGTGTACCTCCTCTATAATAGTATGATATGAAGATATTGGTGGATGTGCCTCCTCTATAATAGTATGATATGAATCTAGTGGTGGATGTGCCTTATATGTGTAGTGAACACCTGATGTGCTCCCTTTTTCATTTGTTGTGTGTTTTGGAAATGGATCTAAAAATATCTTTAATTCCTTAGCTTCTATTTTCTATGTTTTTAGTGATTCTATGGGTGTGACCACATCAATAATATTAGCCTCAATAAAATCTTATATCTTATGTTTTAGGCTTATGAATCTATTTTTGTATGGCCTAGTGCCATATGATACTTCTAGAATGCATTAGAATCAAAGTTATTTAGAAGAGGCCCTATCATATCAACGTTTTTAACAAGAGTTAGAGATATTATATTGTATTCCAAAAACTATTATAAAACTTATGTTGGTGACTCTAGAAGGTTGGTGAAGATTTGACACTGAGGAGTATATAAAACCAAGCTAGGATATGTCTTGGAAGCTATGTTGACTATAGCCTTTTGATCACTCTTATTCTCAATGGACTTTACCTTGTATGGAATCTTATTTTAACTATTAATAGTTGATTCTAATCCATTGGTATACTTTAGGTTTCCCATTGATAGAAGATTGAACTCTTTTTTTAACTATGTGGCACAAATTTGTGAATGTAGGAAACTTCTTAAATAAGATAGCTTAAATTTAATTCTAGTAAAATACTTTGTTTAAAGGTGTTTGGAGTTCTTTGTCTACCATGGGGCTAGTAAATTTGATTAATATAGTCTTATATCATATCACATAATCTATGATAGGCTCATTTGACTTTTATTTCAAATATGCTACTTAGGCATATGATATCTTATCATTGATATTGATATAGAAGTGTGTTAAAAACATTTTGGCCAAAGGATTGAATTGTTTGATACATTGATTAAGTAAATCATACAACCACTATAGGGCATAATACTCTAAACTACATAGAAACAACTTCATGATAAGCCAATCATTAGACATTTAGTCTAAACATTTTACATGAAAAGCTCTGATATGATGCTCTGGGTCACTCTTGCCATCCTACAATGTAAGCTTAGGTTCCATGAAATTAGATGGAAAGGGAGTTGACACTATGTGATAAGATAAAGGTTTATGTAAGATAATATTAGAATCTAAGGCATATGATCACCTAGTGGATCCTTTTCTTGAGATGTAACACCTTAGCCTATAGAGTATGAATCTTATGCATAAGGAATTCTACATCTAAAGTAGAGGAACTAGCCAAAATAGGTGTAGATATCATTTTAATGTTATTAATTATAATTTTAGTTTGTTTTAGTCATATAAAATGTAAAATTTGGTAACTTGAGTGTGGCTAATGACACCCAATCCATAGGTCCATCTTGCTTTGTCTCATGACCCCCATAGACATGTTTTCATTGATTCCTAGTCATCTATAGCCTCCAAAACTGAATCCTTACAAACCTAAATTTCTCTTTTCATGCTTAATCCATCCCCCTATGTCCCATCATCCATGGACAATAGCACCTAAACTTGGACTACATCACTGAAACCCATGGTGTCCTATTTCTAGCATTATTATCCAAGTGTATTTTGGCCTCTAACAGTCATATTATTTTGAATCCTTATCCTAATTCATATCAGCCTAACATGAATTCATTTCACCCAAAATAATTAAATCCCTTATAAAATTCCATTCAAATTCCATTTATAAGGGTTGGTACTCATTTACAAGAGAGAAGTAAGAATACAAGCATGACCACTCAAGCATTTTTCCCTGTTCTCTGCATATAATCATCTGATAGTATTTTAAGTTTATTCAAATATTTACACTAGTCCCTAGTCATTCTATAGTATATCCAGTTTTACATTTACTTGAATTTTCTTCACACTATTACACCAAACACTTCAATGGGAGAACTACATATAGCTTGATCCCTCCTCAGAGTATTGGTATGTAGGTAGCATGCCCACACATGAGGTGTGAAGTGCATCTAGTATATCCTTTACACACTAACCCCTCCTCTCCTTTCTCCAAATTTTATATTCAAGTTAAAGCACAAGGAGGACCTAGGGTATTGAATACTAAATCAGGTACACAATGAGCTCTATGTAATTTTAGACTTCAATATTTCATAGGTAGGGTCACATAGACCTAATCCATAAAACCTAGAAATCCTAGATCACTAAGACAATAGCGATGAGATAAGACTACAATTCTAGAACCTAAGGTGTCCCACTTTTAGTGTTCCTATTTGTTGGGTGGACATTTTGTTAACCAGCTAACTGGTGAGCAAAATAGGTCTCTTCAACCATAGCATAGGGAGATTGGTTGGTTAGGTGTGTAGGTTTACTACATCAACAGGGGATAAATCTCTCCTCTCATCAAGGGGAGGTTCCCTATAAGTATGAGGAGCTATATACTATATATATATATATATAGAAAATAACACTTAGGGATAGGATACACCATCCATCTCTCTTCTTTTAGATATGATGTTCACAAATAAAGGAGAAAATCTTGGTGAAAACACTAAAGGTACTTCTCTTCTTTCAAAAGTGTTCTTGCAAGGAATAATAGGATTTCCTTTTAGGTAGTGACAAGTAACTAGTAACCAAAGGTGTAGTAACCAACAGATTGAGATGTAGCACAAAGGCTCCACCTCGACTGCCCAAGAGTGAAATACAAAGGACAATAAGGGCACAAAGTCATCCCAAGGTCCTTTACATAGAAATAGAAATAAACACACACTGAAGACAATTATGATAGCATAAAGTCTGAAAGTAACTAGTTTCAGGACACCTTCCTAATTACTTCCACTAGTTCTACTTGTTAGATCAAATAAACAAGAATGATCCTAGGAAATAAACATAAGAACAATTACCTAAAATAGCACAAGTTATAATAGCACAAAGTCTCCAAGTAACTTACTTTCTCATTCAAATAAAATAATATGAACAACAATCTAAGCTTAAAGTCTCAGTATTCACCTTTCAATTTGGGTAGAGTTTTGCTTTTATATTAGGAAGATCTCCCTTTGTATAAAATCATAGATTACATTATATAGTAGCCAAGAAAGTCCTGGCACTTTGTTCCATGAAACGGCCCATACTGTGCATTCAATGCCTTGAATGTATTTTCATTTATGTCAGGGAACCATGTTGGATCAAGGTGGTTGCCTTAACTATGGCATGTCATTTTATCTCAAATGTCCTCTCCTAGGTCTAGATCATCTAGTGTTTTTCCTGGTGTTTGCATAGCTATCTCTTTGCCTTTACTTCATGGAAGAAAAATAGGCCACATCCTTGATTTGGCATGCTCAAAAGTCTACTCTATCCACTGTTTCACCTACTAGAAATAACTCCCTTGATCTTTTGAGCTCTTCTTTCAGCTGGTCGCTTGATTAGTTTTTCAAATTTTGTGTGTATTCAAATATTAATGGGTATTCCAATACACTAAATTTGACGTCCACAGGGCTGTCAAAGGTTTCCAGCTACTTGAACCATTATGAACCATGAACCTTGAAGGCTCATTTTCACCTAAGTCTTTCAAAGCTTCTTTCTATGTCTTTATCAAGCCTTTGGAACACTCCAAAGGGAAGGTGTCCTTTTGGGCTTTTCAAATGGTCCTTTTTTAAGTGTCAAGTGCCCGCCACAAGGGTACCTACTCTTCGACATCTTTTGGGCAGCCTTCAAGCTTAATTTCCTTTGGAGGAATATTGTTTCTTTATTTCCTTTAGATAATTTGTCTGAAGGAAATATTTCCTTGGCTCTACGTATTTGATACGAGGCACATTCCACTGCTTTGAAATTTATTAGAAACTTATAGAAAATGGGACCCATAACACTTCTTGCCTGAGCAGCTTCAAAAAGGGGAACATAGATGTAGACACTTGTCATACTCCACTGAGTTATAATGGGACACATGGCATGTTTCACTTAACTTATAGAAGCTTTAGATACCTTCGAGAGTTTTGTGGAAGATGACACATGGCAGCTTCCATAGAGCTTTTAAAAACACTACAAAAACATTTGGGACTATTTGGATTCACGCAGACGATGACACTTGGCATGCTCTGCTTGCTTTAGCAACTCATCTGGGGCCCACCATAGTCTTTTCTTAATAATGAAACAAAAGGAAGAGACTGTGGATGTTGACACTTGTCAGCTTCCACTGAGCTTTTCAAGGGACACGTGGTAACTTCCACTATTTTTTACAAAAACATATTGAGACCTTCCACCATCGCCACTTGGCACCCTCCATGGAATTTTTAGAGAAGCTTATTGAAAGAAGCTTTGAAACTTATTAGAGACCTAAAAAATGGATGTATACACTTGTCACACTTTGTTGAGCTAGAATGGGACACATGGCACTCTCTGTTGTTTTTAGAAAAATATATTGAGACCTCAGTAGATGACACTTGGTAGCTTCCACTTGAATTTTTATTTCAAGCACTCCTTTGAACTATTAAACCATGAAGTGGTTAAACTTGATGAACTTTGACAAAGCACTTGACTCTTTGAATCTTGTTGATGATGTTGAACCCTTTTTGGTGGAACCCAGGTGTTGAACCAACCCTAAAAATGCCTAAGTGCTAGAAACTTGATCCTTTGAGAGAATTTGCCTGCTAAAGCCATTTAAGCTATTGAACTTGTTAATTTCAAGCATGTTGAGTCTATAGAAACATATCTATAGAGTCTATAGATTCAAGCCTCTAGAGTTTGTAGAAACTAAGTCTGTAGTTTTCTCTAAGTTTTCTCTAACCATGAAATAGTCCGTAGAAATCATTTGTAGGGTCCCTTAGCTAAAAAAGTTGGAAAAATAGATATTTAAAGGCTCATAACAATTTTTTAGAAGAGAAAAGAGGGTTCTTTGGCTTGTAAGACCAAAAATAGTTCACGTGTTGTCCCAAAAATGAGAAGTCTATTTTTTGGGACAACAGCTGACTCTAGTTGGGGAACTTCCTTCAAATGAAAACTTGGAATAGCTTAGGGGAGTAGAAACTAGAATCTCCAATGCCTTAAAGTATTCCATTGGGCTATGGAGTCATCCTACCCAAAAATAAAGGCTCCAAAAAATGAAAATGAATGACACAAAGTAGAAACAAAGACTATACAAATATGCATATGTATAGGTGAACTTATCTAATACTTCAAGAGTTAAAGTGATTCAGATGATACCCATTGTGAGGTAGAGAAAAGGGTGTGCCATCTTGATACCTCAACAAGAAATTGTTTTCACCATTAAGATAATGAATAGTAAAAGGGCCCCTCCACAGGGAGTCAAACTTTGCATGCATTCCCTTTGGTTCTCTCTTCTTATCCCATAGGAGGACTTGATCTTCGATCTAGAAATCATGGTTCTTTGCTTTCAAGTCAAAGAGCTTCTTCACCAGACCTTGATGGGCAGCAATTCAGTCCACCACCATGGTTCTCTACTCATCCAGCTTAGTCAGGCACATGATCCTCTTATTAATGGAGCTTTCATATGGTTGATCTTCAATTTCCTTAGCCAATTTCAATGCTAGTAATTCCAAGTTGATTGGTATATCAGCATTGAGTCCATAAAGAAGTTTGAAGGGAGACATACCAATTACCCTTTTTGGTGTGATACTATCTACCTATAGAGCATCAACTAATGCTTTATGCCATGTCCTTTGGTTGTCATCTACTAGCTTTTTGATGATAAACACTAGGTTCTTGTTGCTTGATTCAGCTTGTCCATTCCCTTATGGAAAGTAATCAAAAGAATGGGAGAGGGTGATCCCATAGTAAAAATAGAATTGAGTGATCTCCTAGGAAGTGAAACAAACTACATTTTCAGTGACAATCTTGGTCGGGACCCCAAACCTAGAAATAATGTTCTCTTTGAGGAAATTGCACACTACTTCTAAAGTAACATGTTTAGTTGGGATATCTTCCACCCATTTGGTAAAGTAATCTATTGCTATGAGGACATAATCATGTCTAGCACTAGAAGATGGGTTTATAACACCAATGAAATCAATCCCCCATTGCTAGAATGGCTCCTCTATGACCACTGGCTTGAGAGGCAAGACAACTAACTTGGGTCTTCCAACAAACTGTTGGCATAGTTCACATTTCCTTACCCACTTGTATGCATCTTGAAAGAGAGTTGGCTAGTAATACCTAGCTCATAAGATCTTATGGGCAGTCACAGGAGTAGAGAAATGTCTTCCATAGGCCAAATTATGGAAGGAATTTATAAGTTGGTTCTACTGCTCTTTATCTACACAGTGAAGGAATATTCCATTAAGGCTCCTCTTGTACAAGCCATTGTCCCAGAAGACAAAATTGGCAGCTTTCAACTTGACAGTCCTTCTTTCTCTATGAGATAAGTGAGCAAGACACTCACCATAAGTAATTAAATGAGAAATATTTGAATACCACTCATTTTTATTGGATATAAATTGGACTATTGGCGTGTCTTCTTCTTTTTCTTCATGCCTTGCTTCTTCAGGTCTATTGTCAAAAATCAATTGACAAAGGCCCTTTCCCCATACTAGCCTCATTGGTTTAATGACTAGATCAAACTCTTAGATTTTAGTAATCTAATTCCATCTTTTGGTTCTAAACTCCTACTGAGTTAGTATGGATTTGACTATGGTATTAGGAACCAAGGCAGTAACACGTGAGTTTAGGATATAAAAATGGAAATGCTTCACTACCTTGACCACCACATAAGCATGCTTCTCCATGTTTGAATACTTCATCTCATGAGATTTGAGAGGAAAAATCATGAAGGATATGGGAGATTCCATACCTTCTTGGTTGTATTGAACCAAAATTGCTAAAAGTGTGTGTTCAGAAGCATAACTATACATGGTGAAATGTTTGTTATAATCTGGACATACCAAAATTGGGGCATAGGTAATAGCAGTCTTTATATCTTAGAATTCCAATTTTCCTTCTTTGTTCTAGATAAATGTGGCATTTCCCTTCATCATGTCTACAATATGTCAAGTCTTCTCAACAAACTTAGGGATGAACCTTCTTAAGAAATTCACCTTTCCAAAGAAAGAGTGAACCGTAGTCTAACTTATGGGCAAAGTAAGCTCTTGGATGGACTTGACTCTTTCTGAGTCAATCTTTATGCCTCCTTTGGACATAATGTGTTTGAGAAGTTTCCCTTATATTACCCCAAAAATAGACTTCTTAGGGTTTAAGGAAATGCCATTTTAGTGGTAGCGCTCCAGCACTTGTTGCAAGTGGTGTACATGATCTAGGTGATGCTTAGAAAAGATAGTTAAGTCATCAAGCTAAACTATAATGAACATACCCATTTCATCCTTGAATGCAAGGTCCATTTCTCTTTGAAATGTGGTGCTAGCATTAATCAGGCCAAATGGCATCCTTCTATATGCAAACATACCCCAAGGCATGGTGAAAGTAGTCTTGTGCTGGTCTACTTCACCAACTTCAACTTGATTGTATCCTGAGAAACCATATGGCATTGATAACATCTCTAAACCAGTCATTGTCTAAATCACTTGGTCCATTATAGGCAAAGGGTAGTTATCCTTCAAGGATGATTGATTCAAGTTCCTAAAATCCACACAAAGGCAGATTTCACCATTCTTCTTCCTTATGGGCACTATATTTGCAATCCATGTGGAATGATGGATTGGAAAGATTATCCTATCATTTAGCATTTTTTGTATCTCAGACATAATGGTACCTAATATCTTCAAATTAGACTACTTGGACTTTTGCCTGTAAAGTGCCAAATCAGCCTTGAGAGGAATGTCATGTCAAATTTCATCAAGCCTGGGTGACTTCAGGTCATCATAAGAGTAAGATAAGATGTCCATGTACTGAAGGAGTAGAGCAATGAACTTGAATCTCTCCTTAGGAGTGCAGCATTTACCAATGTTAACCATATTGGGATCTCCCTTGGTACCCAGATTTACTTGATCGAACTCCTAAGAGGAGATTGAATTCATTTGTTGTTGTTTGATGAATCTGTTATGTTTGTCAAACAAATTTTCAAGAGACACTAGGCCTTTGGCAATTTTTTTACCTTTTAGCTACAGGAACTCCTCACCTACATTAGAACTTGACTCAAGGTATAGTTATAGCTGATGAGTCTCACTATCTTTGAAATGTAGCCATTCAAAGTTGTCCTTCTGGTCCAAAAAGGCAATGATTTGGTTGTCATTGTTAAACACTTACCAATGACTGGCATTACTAGATACACTTGGTTGAAAGACCAGCTCAATAGTGTACTTGTCTCCTTTGAAGTCTAGGTGAGGAACCAATAGAGTTGTTGAAATGGCCAGTGCATCAGCCCAGTCATTGAATTCTCTAGGAACATTAGAGATGTTAAAAGCATCAAAGCTTTTAATCTGATCCCAGACTAGATTGCGGTAGTGGCACAATATTTCATTCTTGGTTTGATACAAGTTTCTCACCTGATAAACCACCAATTCAATATCTCCTTTGGCATGAAAGAGCTTGATGCCTTTGTCTTACGCATCCCTCAATCCAAGCAATAGAGATTCATACTTAGTTGTGTTATTGGTATTGCTGAATTGTAATTTGTATGATGAAGGAAAAATATCTCCTTAAGGAGATATCAGCACAACCATAGCTTCTAAACTAGTAGAGGAGTAGCTGCCATCAAATTTAAGAATCCATACCTCATTTGATACTAATTTTTATCTGGATCCTTCTTCATTTGGAGGTGGTCCTTCTACATTGGTATTGCACTCCTCGAATTCTTTTGCTGCTCCAACTAAATGCATTTCCAAGTTGTCACCTGTAAGAGCTTCATCAGATGCCTCATGAACTTCATCCATGGATAGAAAGTATTTACCCATTCTTGAAGACTCAAACAAAATTTGAGCTTCAGGTGCTGAGGTTTGGGTAACCACATATTTCACTTCCTTCTCAAGGAACAACCTCTTCATAACACCCTTGACTGGAATCCTTGCTTTGGATAGGTCCATGCTCAATTCACCTCCAATGTCCTTGTAGAAGTTTTGTCCAAGAAGGATGCCATATGAAGCTAGGATGTCAACCACCAAGATAGTCATCTTGATCCTCTTGTTAGGGAATGCTACAAATGCAAATTGAGCATCCTTAATTTGCCCCAGTAGTGGCACTTGTTTGTTCTCCATGGAGAATCATCTACCAAATGTTTTGGTCAATGTGAGGCCAAGGGATTTAGCCACTTTGGTAGGCATGACATTTTTTGAAGCTCTAAAATCAATGATGTAATTGTTCAACTGATGTCCATTTATCAGTAATGAGACATAGAAAGGTTTAGTCCTACCAAGAGCAGCAAGAGGAGTGATGACAAGGTTGTTCTTGGTGAGCACATTCTTAGGGGAATCATGAGTCACCTTGGGAATAAATTGTCCTATAGGGATGGCTTGGTTCTTCACACACTGAACCAATTTATCTAATTGCTCAGGATGGGACTACAAAAATTCAAATTTAGACATTTGAATTTTGGTTTTTTTTATATGGTCAATTATATCAAATGTTAGAAATGAGCTAGGAGCAGAGGATGGGAGTTCATCCTTTTGATTTTTGGAAGGGGGAAGACTGGACTATGAATTTGAAGTAGAAGGCATAGGGATATTTGGTGTAATTACCTTTCTTGCAATCACTAGGTCCTTTGGCTGGAAAGGAAGAGTGGATCCCCACTTAGCAATTAAAACTTTTGGTTGAGGTCACTCCTCTGATTTCTCCTTATCAATTGGCTAAGTTGATTGATTCTTGGACTAGGTGAATACAACATATGATCCCTTAGTTGTTTTACCTTCACTTCTAGGTTCATCTTGATAATTTAGGAAACCAATATTGGAGTCACTAGCTAATTCTTCTTCTTCCTTAATGAAGAGACTAGCATCATCTTCAGGACTCAACTCAAGCTCAAATGAGAAATCTAATTCAGCTTCAAGATATCCAACCACTGAGTTGGTTGGAGGTGCTTCAATGGCAAGGTTATTCCTCTGAGGGGGAGGAAGATGATTAGTTTGTCCTTGATTTTTGGTAGCATTACCTTGGTAGGACTGATTAGGGAATGTCCTCCTTGGTACATCTTTGTATGAAGGAACAGATGACATCCCTTGTGCCATTTGTTTTCTAAGGGCTAGAAATTCATTTGCTAGCTTTTATACCATTGGATTAGTGGTGGTTGAAGGTGAGTACTCAGAGGAAGAAGAAGATTTACCTCTGTTTAGATATCTCTTTATCTTTCCTACCAAGATAAGGTCATCTTCAACTTCAATACCTAAGTCTTGAGTAGCCTCAAGGTCTATGTGGCCAGCACATCTTAGTAGAAAACTCACTTTAGGTAGCTGGGAGTTGATGAAGAAGAATTTAAGGTTTTCAAGTGTCGACTGAGCAATAGCAAGAATTTGGTTCCTCATCTTGTCAAACTTTGCTATGAAATACCTCATGGGTTCATGAGGTTCCTTCTTCATCTATGTGAGTTGGGCTAGCAAGGCATGTGCATCTTCTATAGGCTTGAACCTAGCTTCAAATTTAGCTTTAAGTGTGTCCTAGTCAGTCACTGACCGAGCCTATAGATGGTATAACTAGTTTATAGCAGCACCTTGTAGTGTTTCCATAAAAAGCTTGATTGACACATCCTAAAATTCCACTCCTATTATGCCACAGGCTATACTGAAGGCTGCAATGTGTTCATCAAGGTGAACTCTCCCATCACCAAATAATTTGGGGAAATTCCTCCTTGAACTATGTGGAAGTTCATGTAGAGGTGGAGTCAAATTTAGTGGACCAAAAGAGTTACCCCAGAGGCCTTGAGCTTCCATGATTGGATCATGACAAAGAGGGATAACAAATTTGGGTGGCATATGCATGGTCAAAGCTTTATTGACAGTATAAAAATTAGCTCTACCTTGTGTTGGTGACCTGGTACAAGTAGGAGAAACACTCTTAGATCATTAAACTTGAAGTTGGGGAGGGAATAAGTTAAAACTTCCTTGTTACACAAACTCAAAGATAGGGTCAAGAACACCTTAAATTCTCTAGATTTTGGTATAATGTGGAGTTGCCAAATTTTAGGATAAAAATGAGAAAGAACTAGCCCTACTTCAGCTTAAAGCTTGAGGCTTCAAACTACGTGTTCTATCCCAGTGGCTCTAGTTTTGTAGACTAGATAATATAATGGAAATAGAGGAAGATGGTAAGGCTATAATGATAATGGGTAAGAAATGGAATGGAGTCACTAGAGTATATAATGGATAAGGGTAAGGACTACTTCAATCTAAAACTTGAGGCTTCAAATTGCATGTAACATCCCCAGCAGAGTCACCAAAAAATTGTTGGGTGAATATTTTGTCAACTAGCTAACTGGTGAGCAAAATAGGTCTCTTCAACCATAGCATAGGGAGATTGGTCAGCTAGGTGTGAAAGTTTACTATATCAATAGGGGAAAAATCTCTCCTCTCATCAAGTGGAGCTTCCCTATAAGTATGAGGAGCTATATATATATATATATATATATATATATATATATATATATGCAAAAAATAACACTCAGGGCTAGGATACACCATCCATCTCTTTTCTTTCAGAGATGATGTCTACAAACAAAGGAAAAAATCCTAGTGAAAACACTAAAGGCACTTCTCTTCTTTTAGAAGTGTTCTTGCAGGGAATAATAGGATTTCCTTTTAGGTAGTGACAAGTAACTAGTAACCAAATGCATAGTAACCAACAGACTGAGATGTAGCACAAAGTCTCCACCTCGACTTCCTAAGAGTGAAATACAAAGGACAATAAGGGCACAAAGTCATCCCAAGGTCCTTTACATAGGAACATAAAACAAACACACACTGAAGACAATTATGACAACACAAAGTCTGAAAGTAACTAGTTTCAGGACACCTTCCTGATTACTTTCACTAGTTTTGCTTGTTAGATCAAATAAATAAGAATGCTCCTAGGAAATAGACATAATAACAATTTTCTAAAATAGTACAAGCTATAACAGCATAAAATCTTCAAGTAACTTGTTTTCTCATTTAGATAAAATAATATGAACAACAATTTGAGCTCAAAGTCTCAGTATTCACCTTTTAATTTGGGTAGAGTTTTGCTTCTATATTGGGAAGATCTCCCTTTGTATCAAATCATATATTACATTATATAGCAGCCAAGAAAGGCCTAGCGCTTTGTTCCATGGAATGACCCATGCTGTGCATTCAATGCCTTGAATGCATTTTTATTTATCTCAGGGAACCATGTTGGATCAGGGTGGCTACCTTAACTATGGCGTGTCATTTTATCTCAAATGTCCTCTCCTGGGTCTGGATCATCTAGTGCTTTTCCTAGTGTCTGCATAGCTATCTCTTTGCCTTCACTTCATGGAAGAAAAAAAGGCCATGTCCTTGATTTGGTGTGCTCAAAAGTCTACTTGATCCACTGTTTCACCTACTAAAAATAACTCCCCTGATCTTTTGAGCTCTTCTTTTAACTAGTCACTTGATTCATTTTTCAAATTTTGTGCCATATTCAAATATTAACAGGTATTCCATTACACTAAATTTGACGTCCACTGGGCCGTCAAAGGTTTCTAGCTACTTGAACCATTATGAACCATGAACCTTGAAGGCTCCTTTTCACCTAAGTCTTTCAAAGCTTCTTTTTGTATCTTTAACAAGCCTTTGGAACACTCTAAAGGGATGGTGTCCCTTCAAGCTTTTCAAACAATCCTTTTTTAAGTGTCAAGTACCCCCCTGCAAGGGTACCTACTCTTCAGGATCCTTTGGGTGGCCTTTAGGCTTAATTTCCCTTAGAGGACTATTGTTTCTTTATTTCCTTTAGATAATTTGTTTGAAGAAATTCCTTCAAACAATTTGTCCAAAGGAAATCTTTCTTTGGATTTGCATCTTTGACACGTGGCACGTTCCCCTGCTTTGAAACTTATTTGAAACTTATGGAAAATGGTACCCACAACACTTCTTGCCTGAGCAACTTCAAAAATTGGAACACAAATATAGACACTTGTCACACTCCACTGAGTTATAACAGGACACATGACATGTCTCGCTTAACTTATAGAAGCTTTAGATCCTTTGAGAGTTCTATGGAAGATGACACGTGGTGGCTTCTACAGAGCTTTTAAAAACACTACAAAAACATTCAGGACAATTTGGATTCACACAGATGATGACACTTAGCACACTTCGCTTACTTTAGCAACTCATCTAGGGCCCACCATAGTCTTTACTTAACAACAAAATAAAAGGAAGAGACTACAAATGTTGACACTTGTCAGCTTCCATCAAGCTTTTCAAGGGACACATGGTGACTTCCACTATTTTTTAGAAAAACATATTGAGACCTTCCGCCATCACCACTTGGCACCCTCCATGGAATTCTAATAGAAGATTATTGAAAGAAGATTTGAAACTTATTAGAGACTTGAAACATGGATGTAGACACTTTTCATGCTCTGTTGAGCTAGAATGGGACACATGGCATGCTCCATTGTTTTTAGGAAAATATATTGAGACCTCAACAGATGACACTTGGCAACTTTCAATTGACTTTTTCTTTCGAGCACTCCTTTGAACTGTTGAACTGTGAAGTGGTTTAACTTGATGAACTTTGACAAAGTGCTTGACTCTTTGAAGCTTGCTGACAATGTTGAACCCTTTTTGGTGGAACCATGGCATTGAACCAACCCTAAAAATGCCTAAGTGCTAGAAACTTGCTCCTTTGGGAGAATTTGCCTGCTAAAGCCATTGAACCTGTTAAACTTGCTAATTTCAATCATGTTGAGTATGTAGAAACATATCTACAAAGTCTATAGATTCAAGCCTGTAGATTCCATAGAAACTAAGTCCTTAGTTTTCTCTAAGTTTTCTCTAACCTTGAAATAGTCTAGCACATGTGACCACACATTTCACCTTTGTTCCCAATGCAAGGAGTTTTTTATATGTTTCTTGGTCACCCATCGATTCAGATAATTTGAGTAGTACCATCTAGAGTTCAAAAAAACATGAAATTCATTCATGCTAATTAGGTTATTATAGTTGGTGGAGTTCCATATGAGTTACCACTCCCCACTTTAGAACCATCTATTTTGTAGTCACCAGTTCTAGCTTCTCCACCAGTTTCAGTTTCCTCACCAATTATAGATCTTCCTTGGGTATATATTTAAACATAGTTGAGGCACCCATCACTAGTACATAGAGTTCATACACCTCCATAGCTTCAAGATTATAAATAGCTTTCAACTATAGTATTCACACTCAGAGCAATAACATTGAGATATCATGCTTTTAAACATAAAACATAGTTTCTGAGAACTCTTCCTACTTCTAGAAGGGTCCCTAAGATTCCCTTAGTTGTATCCACTTCTTAGAGTTATAGGGTAATCCCACATTTATTTTATACTTCAAAGGTATCAAGAAAGTTACAATGCACATAGATTTCATAGTCATAGTCTCAGCCTTTCCATCATGCTTCATGATCATGCATGATACATTTGTTTAATACAGGATACCATGACAAGGAGTCCCATCTAAGAATCATTAATTATTATCATTTATTACTAGTATTTCCTTTATATATCTTATTTCAAAAATACAAAAACAATATAAAATATCAAAAAAATCCAAAAACATTCAAATAAATTCCAAAACACCAAAAACATTTTGATTCTATGCATCATTCATACTTTACATTTCTACTACTATGATAGGACTTACATTTTTTGTTTCATGCTATTGTATGTCAATTTATTTACATTATTGTTCTCACTTGATCTTCTTTGAGTGTGTGCAGTGATATCCAGCTCTTTGATTGATTCACTCTACCCATTTGAGGGGGCATCCTACATCTACATTCGAGACACACTTTAATATACACACCCACTGGGGGCATATTTTACATGAATACACCATCCAAGTTATGTCATTCCTACACTAAACACTCAAATTTATCATGATGATGTACATTACTTACTAGATTACATAAATTACTATATCAACATTTCACTAGTATATAGCACTTGTGTATCTTTTAGCATATACCTAGTCTTATACTAAATATGTCTTTCATACTTTAACTCTTGCTTTGATTATTTAGATGTGATTCTATCTTTCCATTTAGTACATGATTTCTCTTATTTATTATCATATCTTGTTGTATTACCTTTCCAGTTCCTGCATGTCCCCTATATGTGCCTTAGGAAATTTGTCAATGTCTTTCTCTTCTATTCATGTGTGTCCCTTAGGACATTTGCCAATGTCCTTTACTTGTACTCCTCTATGTGATTGTGGCTTCCATGCCAACTTTCTTGTTTTAATTGTATATGTATGTGGTATTTGAACATGCCTTCTATGCTTGCTTTCTAGTTAGAGTGACATGTGCCCATATCCCTTGATTTCTTGGCCCCTTGGCCACTCTTGTATGCTTATTTATTCTTGTTTTGTATCCTTGTTTTTGGATTAATTTTCTTATTATTAATTCCATGATCCATAACATGCATTTCCTTACTTTCTTAGATGCCATGATGGACATCATGCTCCATCCCTCTTTTTTAACAACTAACACTTTTGATTCTAGTTCAGTATATTACACAGATTATTACATTGTTATATCTATCTAGGCATACCCCTATTGATCTAACAATCTCTCAATAAAAACACTGCTATATCTCAAGATATCTTGTCAATTATCATTGCTATAGCATATATCTATGTACCATAACACACTTGTAGGACTCTTTCTTTTTATGGAAGTCATTGCAATGTCTTCATTCCTACCCTCAGAAGAGGGGGAAACAAATAGGGGTTTTGTCACAAAGATCATAAGCTCCTAATGGTCAAAAAAGCATTTTTTTATAATACTCAAAATAGAATCCAAACATCAAACTAGGTAGATAGTAGAGAATCTAGAATTGTTACCAGACTTGGCCCTAAACAATAGTGTCAAAGTTAGAATACAGCACTAGATATTAGGGTTTCCTATTTTTTGTGCTCTTATCCAGATAGAAAAAAATAGTTTCTCTAGAGATATATAGAGAAGTGAGTTTATTCATAGGTTTTTTAGCTTAGTATAGTCCAAATTCAGCATGTTTTAGTATAGTTATTGCTCAAAGAATCTAGATATAGGGGCTATCATGCATGGCATAATGGCTCTCACTTCCAATTTTATATTAGGTAGTTGACTAGTGATTGGGGGAAATGTGCATGGCACATTAATCCTCCCCTTTTTCTGATTTTAGTTTATTTTCCAAGTATTACTCAGCAGTTGCATGCCTTACCCCATTTGTAGGTGGTCGGCCTCCTCTTTCAAGTTTAGATTTCATACAAGCTTAACTTCTCAAGTACCTAAGTTCCTGAGTTGGATTCCACATAAGCCTATTGCACTAGTTTTGGGGTTTTATACAAGCCTAATCTCCATCTTTTGAAATGACCAAGAGTGGCCTAGTTTCCATCATACATTCAGCTATCCACACTAACATTATTAGATCATAGTACATTCATGGGCTTCAAAATCCATCGCATATGACATCTATTCCATATCGGTATTACTTCATATCTTCAATTCATAGGGAAATAATGGAGTGAAAGGACTAGCTAGCCTTTCTATTCTTGAAACACCTATTCAAAGGGATTAGACATATAGTCCAAACATCAATTAACACATGCATGATTCATTAGCTTCACTTAGTAGGTGATGATGGAGCCAAAGGTCTTACCTTTGCATTCTTGATCCACTTTTAGGGAATTGAGAACTTAGTTTTGTTCATGATATTACTTTTGGTACAGTACACACCCAGCACAATCTAGCATCATAACAGGTTTTATATTGGTTCACATACCTAGTGAGGTGTATTCATTCATTTATCTTCTTCTCTCTCTTACCCAACTTTTGTAAATTATTATTTTAGATATAGCATATCTTATAAGGACTGATATACTCTATGTTTTTCATTGTAGATTCACACTTCACACTATGCCCTCTCTATGCAAATCCAATATGACATAACTTCATGATCTTCACCTTTACAATTAAGTTTAGTTACACTTTCTATTTTTCCTTTATCCTAATATTTTGCTTTTTTACTTCACTAAAATAAAGTGGGGTAAATGTAGTCATATAAAATATAAAATTTAGTAACTTGAGTGTGGCTAATGACAACCAATCCATAGGTCCATATTTCTTACTTTCATGACCCTCATAGACATTTTTTCATTGATTACCAGTCATCTGTAGCCTCCCAAGTTGAACCCATATAGACCTAGATTACTCTTTCCATCCTTAATCCATCCCCCTAGGTCCTGTCAACCATGGACAATAGTGACCAAGCTTAGACTACATTTTTGAAACTTAGGGTGTCCTATTTTTGGTGCTATTGTCCAATGGCATTTTGGCCTCTAATAGTCATATTCTTTTGAATCCTTATCCTCATTCATGTCAACCTAATATGAATTCATTTAACCCATGATTATTAAATCCCCTATAAAATGCCATTCAAAGTCTATTTAGAAGGCTTATCACTCATTTACAAGAGAGAAGTAATAATACAAGCAAGACCACTCAAGGACTTTTCTCTATTCTCTACATATAGCCATCTAATAGTATTTCAAGCTTATTCAAACCTTTACACTAGTCCCTAGTCATTATAAAGTACACCCAATTTCATATTTACTTGTATTTTCATCACACTATTATACCAAGCACTTTAATAGGAGAACTACATATAGCTTGATCCCTCCTAAGAGTATTGGTATGTAGGTAGCGTGCCCACACATAGGGTGTGAAGTGCATCCAGGGTATCCTATACACAATAACCCCTCTTCTCCTTTCTCTAAATTTTACATTCAAGTTTAATCACAAGGAAGACTTAGGGTATTAAAGACTTAGGGTACACAATTATCTCTATGAACTTTAAAGCTTTTATATTTCATAAGTAGGGTCACACAGACCTAATGCACAAAACCCAAAAATCTTAGATCATTAGGACAATAGTGTTGAGCTAGGACTACAACACTAGAACCTAGGGTGTCCCACTTTTGATGCTATTATCCAATCAAGAAACAAAATCCATATTTCTATTTATGATAGTCTCCCAAGTCTACACACAAATTTCTAGACCCTATCTCAGTTAGGACAGCATAAAATTAGATAAATTAAACTTTCTCTCTCTCTCACTACTATTTTTAGAAAAGCCCTAGCTATAATCAAATTTCACAAATTAGTGGCATAATTATTGTACATTATTTACTTATTTTATCTACTCAAACCCATTTATTATTTAGGAATTAAATATCTAATTTCCCAAAAATAATAAATCAATTATGTTAGTTGAGTTATCTCACTATAGGTGTAACAATGTTATTAGCTGGGGAGTTAAAGATTAACCATATATTTTTTTATTCTTTATTTATAATATGTATTATAGGATTTATGCATGATCAAGGGACTATTATTTAATTCTATCTTTTAATCTATGTAATTTCTCATCTTTGTTGTTAATTATGTCATCATTATTAAGTGGAGGGAGAGTGTCCCAATTTTCAATGTGTATATCATCTTGATCTTAATTGTATTATTTATATTTGGATAAATTATCATTGAAATCCACATAATCAAGATGTGAAGGATGCATATCTAGAGTTATAATAGGTCCCTTGTCCATTTTAGATGCTCAGATGTTAGGAATCTTAATATGCTCCATAAGATTACCACATAATCTAGCATTTCTTCTTAATGGAAGAGAGAGAGCTTTTTTATATGGCATATAGTAAATAAATTGAAATAGAGATATTAAAATATAATATATAAAATCTTAAAAAACTAAAAGAGCTAATGAAAATAGAAAAAATAAGGATACATAACCTTAGAGCATCTAGGGTTAGGTTTTCTTAATTAGGTTTATTTTTAGAAAGTTTAAATTATATTAAAATAAATGAAACCCTAATGTGATAGTGATTTAATGAGATAAGTTATGTCAAAAATGAAAAAAATTGAATTTTGTAACCCTAATTTAATGCACAAAAAATTGTAGAAGGTAAAACTAGGGCTTTAACTAACATTAAAAGTAAGTCAAGATCACCAAATATTTTAAGCTTTTAGGGTTTATCTATGTAAATCTTATGTTTTATTAAATGGGTAAGTAGTCTAAATCAGTGAAATAAAATGCAATAAATAAACACTAATTTCTTATATATTTTTATTTTCTTAGACTTTATAAAAATAGTAATAAATATGTTTAAATAAATACTTGTCTAGAAAACACCTAATGCAAAAGGTCTGAGTGCTGAAACGCGATATACGAACAAGTCTGAGTGTCATCAACTAGATCCCTATATAAGATCATCTACTAGATAGTAGTTCCACACTTGGATAGTAGAGTCATATGGCTCTAGTGTACTAAAAATGACACTAGTGTCCTCTGTGTAGGACTATTCCAAAAATATAGAAGCACATGCACCTATGTTTTTAGGTTTTATTCCTATGTACACAAAGTTTGAAACTTTGTATTATGCCTATAATAGCTGATTTATGATGTTAACCCTAATCCTCCTTAAAAGTAGGGAATAAGATAAAAATGTGTGTTCCTTAGTAGGATATGATGGACATCCTCAATACCCTGTTGTGAAGAGAGTTTCCTACATACTACTACTCTTAAGGAGGGATCAAGCCTAGTGTAGTTCTTCCCACCTATGTGATGGTTCAAGTACAAGTGATGTTAGAATGATAGTGGTATTGAATGCCTTGAGTTCACTTGATATTGGAAATATATAAATTTAGGGCTTAGGGTAGTTGTATATGGTATTATGCATAATTAGCATAGAATAGAGATTAATAACTTTGATTTTTATCAACTTGTTTCACGTTTGAATAGGCCTTTTGTATCTATTTTCCATCTAGTGGGTAGAGGTCTAAAATTCATGTATTTATAGTTTTATTTATCTTGTGTAGATAATAAAATATACTTAGGCTAACCTTAAGATGGTTTTAATTTTGAAAATATATCCATTCAAGAAAGTTGGGTCAAGGGACATTAGCACCATTTTGGGGGCATTAGTGCCACATGTCTCTAGTGTCCTTAATATGGTGCTAATGTCCAACTAGAAGACTACTAGACATGAAGGGCCAAGATATATAAATGAAGGTCTATACTAAGTTTTATTTGACCAGGGATGTTTGTGTTCCATACAAAGGCTTGAAAAGTGTGTAAAAAAGCTTTAGTATAGGTCTAGGGCTAAGTTAGGAATAGGTTATCTCAAGTATCACTCTTAGCACTCAAATACTACTTTTAGGTAATTAAAATTTACATTTTTATATTTTTGATACATATATCTTCTATTTTTAATTTCATATAATCATGATCATAATGACAAAATAAATTAATTAGTTTTTGTTGCAAAGTTTAATACTTTCATTTGTCTATTTATTCCCTTTAATTTAGAATGAAATTAGAAAATACATAAATACAT
The DNA here is from genome assembly GCA_037957365.1 of Torreya grandis. Taxonomy (NCBI): domain Eukaryota; kingdom Viridiplantae; phylum Streptophyta; class Pinopsida; order Cupressales; family Taxaceae; genus Torreya; species Torreya grandis. The sequence goes on along the minus strand of JARHVA010003828.1, from coordinate 1,593,990 downwards.
GTATAAATGATACTTTATATCAATTTTAATATATGTCATATCTCATATCATGTTATATTTCTTCTATGTGGAGTTCCATTAACAAGCAAACCCATACACACATAGAGGATTTAACACATAAGCTAACAACTATGTTTCAAGTTTCAATGTCATATCTTATACACATGAAATAATCTCCTTCTCCTCCTCATATCCATGAGGTTAATATCTAATTTCCCTCTAACTAGGTCCATGATATCATTATTCCATGATATGATGCATCCTATACCAATGTTACTATTCCCCATACTCAGCCTATTCACACCTCTTCCATATAGGGTGTGTGCCTACATGTTTAATAAAAAACAACTAGGATTTGCACTTGTGAGACTCTATGTGGTCAAATTATTAGTATGAGAAAGATAATTTTAGGTTTAAAATATTATAATCAACTATTACATGAAAATATTACAACATTGTGACATCAATTTACAAGACAAATGCCTCTAGGGCACACTGGTGTAAATCATTTATATACATCTTCACCTAGTTAATTTATGGAAAACAATGTTACATATCCAAATCATAAATCAAAACAAATTACACATAAAAATATTGATTCACAAATCATTCAAAAGTTAAAAAATAATTCAATTTAGGTATTAAGGGAAATGATTAAATCTAAGTAGATCAATCTACCCCCTCTACACCTAGTAAGGGCATCCATATATTATTGTGCATATCATAGAATACATGAGCACCAAACTGATTCATATTTAGAATTGAAAAGTAAAATACAATAGATAATGGATACATATGACTCACACAATGACATTTCATTCAAACAACATACAATGGCACATATATAATTTTAAAAAGGGTATAATTTAAAAACAATACAAAAGGCTCACAAAGCACAATCAAAATAACAAACATTATAACAAGCACAAGTAAATCAATTCAAAGATGCAAATATGGCTCTCCAAAATGAATCTCAAATTTCAAAATGGTATGATTTTGGTCAAAAATATCTAAAATAGTTTTATTATCATGGTCAAGTTTTGGGAAAGCAGGCCCAAGGCATCACTACTATTCTAGCAATTGATAATATTGGTCAACAAGGTTTAAGATTTATTGAACATCCTAAGGAAAAACATCCAGATACATAGTAATTGTTATATAAATAAAAATAACTTAAGTTACAAAAAAAAAATCATGCTAAGATAACAAGCATTCTTAAAAAACCATTGGAAATGCTATAGGGGAGTTTCTATATGAAGAAGACAGTACTAAGAGCCACCATTCAACTTGTGCACAATTTCTAGCTGATCTGGATGTTTCAAAGGGCCTTCCTGAGGCGATTTGCATTGATTCCCCAAGGGGTACCTAGACACAAATCTTGGATTATGAGGGGATTCCTTTTAGGTGTAGGAAATGTCACCAGATGGGACATATTGCTGCCCACTGTGGTGATGGGAAAAACAATCCCAAACATTCACCTTCTTGGTGGCCAAAGGATTTCTCTGAACATAGCATAGACAAACAACCTTTGGAGACAACAACAGATTCTGAGACCGAGAATGAGGAAAGGTTGCAATCTGATTCGGAAGATGAAGAGGAATCACTGGAGACTCAATCAAATGAAGCCTCTGAGGAGGCTGAAGTTAAAGATACAGCTGAGCCTGTGGAGGAGGTGGTGATTTCTTCCCCTGTTCTGGAGGATCTTTCTAAGAGCCAGACTGTGTTAGACTGTCACAAGGAGTTTATGCCTATTGGTGTCCAAAGATCAGTGTCTTCTGAGGCATGGGTTGCTGAGGTAGCTAAGGTAGAATATGGTTGGATAGCAGTCAGAAGAAAGAAGGCTAAGCCTTTGGTCCCTCCTCTAGATATGAATCTTTGGTCATGCAAAAAGAAAAATCCGAATTTAAAAGATTCATCCAAAGTTCCTTTTTGCTGATTGGTTTTTTTGGGGCAGCAAACCGGTCTTTTTTTTGGTTTGCTGGTTACAGATCTGGAAGCTAGCTATTCCTTTTGGTTATCTTTCAGATCAGTGTATTGACAGCTATTTTTTCTTGTTCTTATTTGTCGGTTACAGGTCCCTGTAAAACCTGGTTTTGGTTCTTTTTTGTTGTCAGGTTCTTGTGTTAACCTGGTTGTGCTTTACTGTTTATCTTTCTCTTTATATAGGGTTTCGGGGTCCCTTCAAAACCTATTTTTACCATAATCTAAAACAAGCATTCTTAAAAATAGCTTTCTAGTAAAAAACAATCCTCTGCAACACCATATGTCTACAATAAGCATAGTTTTAATGGGTAAAATCAAAATTAATGTTCCAAATCATAATTCAAAAAGGTCAAATCCATAATATGAATAAATTCCCTTTATAATTATAGGTTATCATGATTCCTATGTTGAATAATATTATGATTCTAATGATGAACAATATTCAGATTCTTACAGCAACATCTAACTACAACTTAAAAATCACATTGCATGAGAGATTACCATTCTTATTTTTTACATAAACCATAGTGGCAGTGAGTCTCTAATTATACTCATCATTTATTATGGTTCCTACCCTCTTGTACATACTTTATTCTCTCTTTTTGCTTGTACATAGTTTATTTTCATTTGCTTGTACATAGCTTATATCTATAAAATACAAAAATAATATAATATGCCAAAACACAAAAAATTCAAATATTACTTAGAAAACACAAAACTTATAGATTATAAGAATTTCTATGTTTACATTTCTTATATTTTATAGAAACTATATATATTATTTATCTTAGTATAATTGGTCTTATCATACTACATGTTTCACTTGTTTTGATCAAGTTCTTGCAGATTCCTTACAGGACTAAGGTCCACTACATTGATCCAAACTTGATATTTTCTACCAACTAGGGGCATTTAAACCAATCCATGGTTATTCATTTCACACATTCACCCACTTGGGGCATCATATACATAGATTCTATTACCATTTTCTATCCTTCCATTCTTTACATTCCAACTTTAACATTGTTATATCTAGATATTGATCATTACTACTCTTACTTAGATTGTTTTGTCTTTTATCACTAGTTTAAACACATGTGTACATTATCTCTATTGTATATATTTTTACTAAATTTATGCATTATTTCATTTCTCGATTTCCTGATTTATACTTTATTATATTTTTCTATGCTTCTTCTATTCGAGGGCATTTACATATGCCATTATTCTTTGGCTCTACATCACTTCTATTCATGTATGCCTTAGACATATGCACATGTCCCTTATGTGTGTTTTATGTATTTTGTATGAGGTAATTTTAATATGTCTTTTTATGTGGATATAAGCCAACTTATTTGTTACTTTCATATGTGGACATTTGAACATGTCCTTGTATGTCTTATTTTCTTAGATTTAGTGACATATGCCCATGTCCCTTATATTATGGCCCCTTGGCCTATTTTTCATGCCCCGTGTGTTTTGTATGTATTATTTCATGTATGCGGCATGGACCTGACACTCATATTTATCATTACACACACCAATTTTTGATGCCATGAGGGACCTCATATATCTACCCTTCCTACTTGGGTGTCATGATGGACATAATACCCTATCCCCATAGGTAGATACTTACATTTTTTATTATTAAAATTGATTACATATATAATAACACCCTTTTAAAATGATAGACACAACATACATCTTAAATTACATACTTGTATTCACATTCTCTTACATTTTGATGTCATATTTGCATATTGTATTAGATTATCACATAATTATCATATATTCTCTAGCTAACACATTTTGTAGAGATATTTATTTTGAGGATAGTTATTATAAATGTTCAATAACTACCCTGAAAAGATGGGGAATTCATAGGGGTTTATCATAGAGATCATGCTCCTACATTGCATTCACAAAACATTTTTTAGCACATAGACTCAGTTTTACAAAATTAGACACATGTAAAACACATGAAAAATAGGGAATCCAAAATGAGTACAATGACACATATACCAAACCAAATATACATTAGCACCTAAAAAAGGACACTATCACCGCATGGTGTTTTTTGGGCCAACATCCCCCTAATTCTAAAAATTGGGGCCCTTGAGATGTTTTAAACCTTGTTATTGCCAAATTTTGCCTTACTCTTGAGTTTTAGTAGAATTTGAGAGAGCATGCTTGTGTGGTTTAATCTTATTATTTTATACTAACCATGCTACTGAGTTGTGTGATTCATTTTTTAAGTTTCATGGTGGTCACCCAATGGTTCCTATGTTTAGAAACCTTGCATAGACCTTAATTCAAATTCAAATATTAGAGTAAACCATATTGGTGGAAACCAATTGGAGCTCAAACTATAAATAAGGGGTTCTTGAGGGTTTAAGTCATGTTTTCATGACATGACTAAAACTCTTCATTATCCCTCCCCCTCCCTTTTTCCTAAGTTCCTTGGGTCTAATTTTATATAGCTCCATGAGGTCCGCTTTTATATTACCTAACTTATCCTAGGTTATTAATACTAAGGCCTTGATAATCATCATAACCTTAGTCTTAATACCTTATGCTAAAAGCTTTTATTTATCTCCTTAGTTCTAATGATTATCTCACCCACCCCTTGTAGGATCCTAAAAATGCCACTTTCTCACTGGATTTGATTAGATGGAGAACCCTAGCCTTAAGACTTTGGCTTAAATAACTTACATTGGGATCGATCTAATAGCCTATCCTTGCTCACTAGATTTGATCCAATGACATGAGTCATAAGGAGAAATTTCAAAAGGAGCATAAGGCCTCAAAGGATAGATGTGTGGTGATTTGATGGTCAAACAAAATGAATAGAAGGGTCCACCTAATAATGGCATCTAATTAATGACTAGACCCTTGGTATGGATTGATGGTTATCATTAGCTCACTAGATTTGATCCAATGGCATGAGGCCTAGGTGGACTTTTTAAAGGCATCTCAAGCTCCCAATATGGATGCATTTCACATTTTAATTTGAACTATAGCTATCCATGTAATCAATAGAAATCATTCACTCATTGGATTTTATCTGACAATGTGAGAGGCTTAATAACTTTTTAAAGATTTGTGAGCTCAACACGTGGACAATACTCAACCAAGGTGAGAATTGGCAAAAGATACATAGCATGGGAAAGATATATTAGGATGTCAAGTGTTATGACCATATGTTTAAAGATCACTGGAATAATAAAAGGTGAGGACTTGGATCTGGATCGATGGATTGTGCTAAGTCTAGGATCCTTATCCTATGGCATGAAATAATAGAGACTTTTAAAAGCCAATGGCTAGTATCTAATTAAAACTTATGAAAATTACAATAAAAAGCCTAGAATGACACCACATAAGCTCCATGTAAGCAAAAGGTCTCCATAAAATCAAAATCATGTATGAAATTAAATCCTAGATATCTCCTACCATTAAAGCTATGAACCCTGAACCCTCTATAAATAAGAACCAAATTGGTTCAATTTTTTACAGTTTAATCAAGATAGCATAATTGTACACCTAAGAATAAGTGATATAATAAGAACCCTTGGAAATCTAGTGTGAAAAATTTAGTAACATCAAAAATTGTGGTTAATAGGTAATAATTGAAGATAGAAGCTGAGCTTTATCTAACCTTTGATAATGAAGGGAGGATTTTCAAAGACATAGAGATGGACCTTGTGGCCCTAAACATCCATGGAGTGAGGAATTTTTCTAAATTTTTCTTCGTGGTGGATGAATTATAGATTATCTTCCAAGAAGAAATGAGGAATGCTATAATAAATCTAAGGTATAATGAATTGGTTATGGTTCAAAAGGCTATTCTCCACCATGCCATGGTGAAACCAGAGGTAATGCACTGCATTGATGTCATTGCACTCATATTTATTGATTTTAGGATAGATGAGGAATGGATCATTTGAGAGGGTAATTCCTAAAGCATATCATACATCTGTCTTGTATCCTTTAAGACCTATTACAAGCTCCCCTTACCCCATATCCAACTCCCTAACATAATGGATTGGTTTAACACCCAAGACCTTGATTTAGTCCTTGCACCCTAGATAATATAAGGACCCCATGTCTTCAAGACCCTATATGGGAAGATCCCTATTATCTAATTTAGAGAAGGCATTAGAATAATCATGACCCTATTAAATCAAGCCTTTATCACCACTTCCACCACATATATAAACAAAGTCTAGGTGTCCTATGTCCATTTCATGGTAGAAGATAAATTAACCCCTCTACTGAGAGGCTTAATCAATTTCTTCCTAGCTAATAAATTTATAGCCATCAAAATATGGACCTATAATCAATTATATATGATTTCATATCTATTGGATTCCCTTCTAGCCTTTGTAACCTTCCCTGACATTAGAAATTGGTCCTTTGATGGTAGGACCATAATTTCTTACTACTATTCTAAATTGCATATATTCAAGTATATGAACAATATGAAATTCATCTATGATTGTGTTTTCCCTACCATAGTTGATTCCATCATAAGATTTCCTATACAAATATTGCATCCCCTTATCAATAAATAGGTGAAAACTATGGGAGATGTATTTTATTATCATGATTACACTATAATTAGGATAAAGGGGATCCTAACCCAACCTTATAGGGTACCAATCCATATCCCTAACAAGCTTGTTGAGTAATAAATTACTTACCAAATCATCTAGGGCATTGAAAAAGTATGCAAAGAGAAGAGGAAGGGAAAAATTCATCCCCTGTCATTAAATATTGGGAAGGTTGTATTCAAATACTAGAAGTAGTTGGAGATCATGGTTACACATAGAAATTATTTTTATTTCCAATTAGATGACCTTAATATATGGGACAATAGGAATAGGTTAGTTAACCACATTATAGATAGAAATATCCCAAAGGTTAAATATGAACATAAACTAGGTATCTTTGATGACATCTACATTAGAGAAATAAATTTTGAGGAAGTGTTCTCCAAGATCAAAGGCTACAATATCAAGTTAGAACATAGACAAATCAAGGATAACAAGCCTTTAGGGGAGATATGGAAATTGCACCCCTTATAATATCATTTATTTCTAGGTCCATCTAGGACCACTCCTAAAGAGTCTAAAGAGAATCCATATGAACCTCAATCTCACCAATAGGATGCACAAGCTAAATAACCTAAGGCTAGGTAACCTCAAGATGTAAAAGGCAAAGAGAAAATTAGAGAACTAGGATTGGAATAGAGACCTGGGGAAGGTCCCTCACCTTTAGAACTCCCATAGAGACCACCTTCTCCCATGAAATTCATTGATATGATATCTCTTGAGTTAGGGGAGACATTGAAGGGTACCCTCATTAATATAGTAGTATCCTATGGCTCAGATAGAGAGGAGGATCCCTCTGAAGAAGTAAGAAAGGATCTAGTTCCATTGGAAAGGGAGAAAAGGAAAGTTGATTTGATCTTGGTTCTTGTGACTCCAAGGAAGAATCCTAGGTTGACCTTCACTCACCCTACCAGTGAAATTAACCTCTTTAATGATGATTTTCCTATACATTGACCAGTCATCCCTGACTATTTCATCTATGGGAAGTGGTATAAGGTCCCATCCCTCTATACTTAATGCACCTTGACACATGTTAGCTTGACTGTAAATGATAACATCAAACCATAGATCAAGGACATAGTGGAAAAATAAGAAGAGAGAATAATATTGGTTTGTCATGCTCAAGCAAACTAGAAAGTTGGCACCCTTAGAACCTCTGGTAGTACAAGTGTGGAGGTACCTAAGCATCCAAAGTTCAAGAAGCCAAAGACCAAAGTCTAACTCAACTAAGACACATCAAAATTAGAAAGGATCACCATAAAGATAGCCATGGTTGGTTAATAATAATTCACCTTTCAAAAGGTGGAACCATTCACAGGGTTAACCCCTATTGAATGGAAACAACTTGGAAAGGCTCCCATCCATAAGGAGGATGTGGAAATTTTAATTGAGGATCAAGCTTAGAAGGCTAGGGATGGTATCCAAGGATTAAATCAAATGATATAGAACCTAAAGAAGGAGAAAGAGAATTTGCAAACTCAAGAAATTCTCTTAGTTCCAGACTCCATGATTAAGATTCTTGAGGAATCATTTCATGACATGTTCAAGGCATTGAAGTCTATGAAGATGATGTATAGTTCATTAGAGGACCAGGCCACCATAGCCAAGGAGTTGGTTACTTAGTGGAAAATTTTTGAAGAAAATGTTTCAAAACATCTTAACATCTAGGTTAGGAAGCAAATACCAAATTTTAAATCCATCATCATAGGGCACCTAAGTGCCATTTTGGGAATTGGTGTAGACAAGGTCAAAGCCTTGATTTCATGGCATACCAAAGTGGAGGAACTTATTGAGGAGAAATATCTCATGGGTAGAATTTAAAAGCTCCTGGGAACTATGCTCAAAGATCCTATATAGCCCACTACCTTAGGAATTATCAGTGATGAAGAATTCCATCACAAAGCCACTTTATTGATTCAAGAAATCAAGGGAAAGAGTCAAGGACAATCAAGACAAGATAATAACAAAATATTAGACATGATATTCAATGTAGGGGAGAGGATCGATGAAGTTAGAAGCATTAAGGAAGCTTTGGCTAGGAATGAGAAAGATTTTGATGAGCTGGCTGATCAAGAAGAGGAGTGCATCAAAAGGCCTATTGTGGACTTAGGCCTATTGTATGAATAGCATAAATGAGCTATGAGTATAATTTAGTAGCAAAGGTCCCCAACTCTAATAGTTTATTTATGGCTTACTTGAGGGGGAAGTTTTTTTTGTTAAGGCACATGCTAGTTTGTTAGTGTGATTACCTTTAGGTCAATATGATTGTAAAATACACGTGTATTGTAGTTTGTTACAAAGAAAACTATCTTTATATTTGTACACCTATATTTTTAGACTGACTGGTATACTGCATGGCTTCTCTATAAAGGCATGTATTACCATTTATAAAATGGAGAGACTTTGATCTATTTTGTACACTTATAAGCAATTAATAAAAAATATCAAGGAATACTATAAGAATTATCCATATTTATGTGTTTGAACTGCTAATTTTCCCAATTATTTGTCTGAGTTTGAATATGAATAAGTTGTAAGAATACTAGGTTAGATCATTAATTATAAGGTTGCTAAATTGTGTAATGCTAGGTTAGTTGAATGAAATTGAGTTTAATTTGTTTTAGTTTCTTTGCAACAAATATGTGTATTAACAATCTAGTTGCAGTGTAAAACTTTAAAAGTAAATCCAATTCTTACTTGTATTGTCATCCTATCTCTAGAATTAGACCTAGTTTGTAGTGAGATGTGAGCTTAAGCTACTTTACACTATACATTGGTTGATATCATGCTTGGTAATCCTTGGGACTTTATCAATATGTTCATAACTAAATATCATCAATCACAATTTTTTTCTTACTCTTCTCTTTCCTTTTGCTCTTTCTTTAAACAATTCACTATAACTTAAATTTCATTGTAAATATCCATTTAGTTTAGTATGACATCAATATTTGACTAAGAAACCATCAAAGGCCAAACCAGGGTGGCTCCTAACCACTGAATAATATAAATTTAGTGAATAATCTACTTTACTCTACTGATATTTCACCATAGGCATCATAATTGCCAAATACCTATAACTCATTGCCAAATACCTATAACTCATGCCTTGAATTCTTTGAATTATAAAATGAGTAGTGTTTTTTGAACACTAAAATCACCTATGGTGAATTAAGAAGAATCAACATGTGTTACTATCCAACATGTGGTGCTACTATCTAGTGGCCCCGATTTCAAGGTTGTTTAGATTAGCCAAAAAAGTACACTAGATACAGTATAGGTTTACATAAATATAGTTACAAATTTGATAATTATGCTCAAATTTTACTTAGATTCATACTAGTTTATCTCATATTCATATTAGTTACTCAGATTAGAGCAATCATGTGTAACATTATCATTCTCATATTTAGTTTAGATACTCAAATATAATTATTATAACTCATTCTAGAATTGATATACTCAGATATCAGATTGGGGACATATATGCAGCACATTGTTTCTGTAAGCTCAATTACACATAGGTTGATCAAATGGAATGGAAAAATCTGTGTCATTCTCTATGTTGTATAAAATTGAAATAATATTCTAGGATATCACCAGTTTCATGCCTTACTCCATCTATAGTGGTTGTCATTCTCGAGTGGCCCAGAGCTGCCTAATGTACTTGAGTGGTCATGAAGCTAACATATATAATTCAATATACCTAGTTAGATATTTACAATACTTTATGTATTTTAGTTTCATATGAATCTAGTCCACATGGGTGAGTAATGATGGAATCATAGACTACTTGAGTTTTTGAGATATCCACATGAGAGGGTTAGACACACTTTTAGTACAATCCAAGCTATTCACATGTCATGATCCACCAACTAGGGGTGGGTGATGCTATATTCAAAACTAGATTGAGTTCTTAAGCCTCCCAAACATGAGGATTGAGCAAGATATCAGCTTAGTCCAAGATATTAAATGATTTTGTCACTATATAAACATGAATACATAGGTTGTCACTAGGTTCATGCATCAGTTTGCATGCCCAATGAGTTATATTTATTCCTTTCCTCTTTCCCATTTATTTACTCAATTTTTTTATTCAGCATAGTCTTTTTCTTTTGATATCTCTTAAGGACTAATTTATGCATGTTTGTAATGAAATTACTTAGATATTTGCATATAATGGTTTTATATTTCATAGAATAAGAAAATATGAGATATTCACAATGATAAATGATAGTAGAATAGAATACTAGATAATATAGCATAGTCACTTTGAAGGGGAAACTTTCACAACAATGCACTATTAGCAAAATAATTCACACATGATTATGAGGGACTAACCACTACCTCCTATATATAGTCTACTTATCTAAGGTTATTCCATAGGCTAACCTATATAAAAACCTAGAGAAATGTAACAAGTAAATAAAATAGATATGTAACCCCAAGTTAGCCACACATATCCCTAAACACACCAATCATTAAGGGCATAACAAACCCTTCCCCTTCAAAATAATTTTGTCCTCAACATTGTGGTAATGCTAGATGTTGTTTCAAAAATGATTCATCCTCCCAAGTGGCATATTCACATGGTATATTCTTCTATTTGATTAGGTATTCTGTAATTGCTCTAGAATGCAATTGCTTGGTGCATTATTGAAGGACTGCCTTAGGATCAAGAATAACTTTACCTTCCTCATCCAGTTCTGTTAATTATGTTTTAATGGTAACTCTATGTCCACTGACTTTTTTCAGGCATAATACATGAAATATTGGATGTATGCAAGTGGATGAAGGAAAATCTAACTTGTAGGCCACACTGCCAATTTTCTACAAGATCTGATAAGGCCCATAATACTTAGGGGATAGTTTGTTATCCTTTTTTGGTTACTTTAACGACATCTATTTGTATGGTTGCAAGTAAAAAAAACCCAATCACCAATTTTAAAATGCCTCTCACTTCTATGTTGATCTATTTCTTGCTTTGTGTGATTTTGGGCCATAGCTAAATTTTCATGCAAACTTGCAAGGACCTCCTATTGATGGTGAATATTTTATTTAACTGCATGAACCTTAGGATGGAACTTTAATGTAGAAGTGATGGATGGAGGATAGTATCCATATAGTCCCACAAAAGGAGACATTTTGGAGGAACTATGAATAGAAGTATTATACCACCATTTGGTAAGTGGTGGCCAATAAACCCATTTATCTTGTTTATCAAAAACAAAACAATGGAGATATCCTTCTAGATATTTGTTGACTACCTTAGTTTGTCCATCAAATTGAGGATGATAGGATGAACCATGAGCTAGTTGAGTGCCTAAACATGTAAATAACTTAGTCCAAAAATTACTAGTAAAAATGAGATCTCTATCATTGATAATGATCTTAGGAGTCCCATGTAATTTTTGAACTATATTGAGAAAAATAGAAGCTACTGTACTAGAAATAAATGGCTAGGATAATGAAAAAAAATAAGTATACTTATTGAGATGATCTACAACAACCATGATAACATTTTGACCATTAGATCTTGGTAACCCTGTAATGAAATCCATAGAGACCTCTTCTCAATGTTGGCTAGGGATAGATAAAGGTTGTAAAAGATCTAGGTTTTTGATGGTTTTGCCTTTGTTTTATTGACAGATCATACATTCAGCCACATATTTTTGGACATCCCCCTTGAGACCTTCCCAAAAAAATCTTGCTTAATCTTGTGATAGGTTTTCAAAAATCTTGAATGACCCTCAATTGGAGTTGCATGAAGTTCTTGAAGGATTTTTTTTTAAAAGAGATGTTTTACATATGTACAATCTATTTTTGTACCATAATGCATTACCTTTCCATGTGAAATTTTCAAATTCATCTAAACCTTGTTGAAGATTTTGAATCAAATCATGAGTAGTACTATCATGTTCCCATTCTAATCATGCTTCCTCTAGCTAATCTACCTACAAAATGGTTATGGCACATAGCAATTCCTTAACTGATTCATCTTTTCTAGATAGTGCATCTGCTACCACATTGTCCTTGCCTTTTTTTGTAGACTATTTCAAAATCATAACCTAGCATCTTAGTTACCCATTTCTAATGTTCTTTAGATGAAAACCTTTGTTTTAAAAAATATTTAAGACTATCATGATCATTTTTATTTAAAATTTTTGACCCATCAAATTAGGTCTCCATTATTTGACTACATACAAAATGACCAGCATTTCCTTTGCATAGATGGGCTTGTGTTGATTTGTAACCTTGAGTTGATGAATTTAAAATGTTAGTGGTCTACCTTATTTCATGATTACAACACACATACCATACCCAGATGCATTGCATTCAACCACAAAAGTCTTAGAAAAATTAGGAGTGGCTAATACTCGAGTAGTGCACATAGCCAATATCAATTGTTCAAATGTCTGGGTAGTTGAATCAGTCAACTGAAAGGAGTGTTTCTTTAACAAAGAGGTAAGTGGGGCTGAAATACTACCATAATTGTTGACAAATCTATGGTAATAACCAATAAGTCCAAAAAAACCCTGAAGTTTCTTGAGTGTCTTAGGAATTGGCCAATCTACCATTGCCTGGACTTTTTTAGGATCCACCTTCACTCCTTCATAAGATACTAAATGACCCAAATATTCAAACTCACCAGCCCCAAAAGTACATTTGGAAGGTTTGATATATAATTGATTTTGCTCCAAAATGGAGAGTACCTATTTCAAATGATGCAAATAGTCTACCCAATTTTTAATATAAATGAGGATATCATCAAAGAATACCAAAACAAATTTCCTCAAAAATGGCTTAAAAATAGTATTCATCAAACTCTAAAAAGTATATGGTGCATTTTCTAGGCCAAAAGTCATAACCAAAAACTCATAATGGTCCTCATCCATCTTGAAAGTAGTTTTGGGTATGTCTTCATCACAAATCTTGATTTGATGATACCTAGAATGTAGATCTAACTTGGTAAAATAAATAGCACCATTTAATTCATCTAGCAAATCATCAATGATAGGAATTGGAAACTTATCCTTGATAGTGTACTTTTTGAGTTCTCTATATTTAGGGCACATGCTCCAAGTGTCATCTTTCTTTCTCACCATGGCAACTAGTGATGAGTAGTCACTTTGGCTATGGTGAATGACTCCTGCATCCAACATCTCTTATATCATCTTTTCAATTTCACTTTTTTGGGCATAGGGATACCTATATGGCCTGATGTTAGTTGGTGTACTACTAGGAATAAGTGTGATGGCATGATCATGCATGTGGCTAGGTGGAAGTCCTTTTGGCATGTCTCCAAAAATAATAGAATGAGCATCAATTATTTATTGTAGATCAAGAGGTGGAGAAGGCTGAGTTGGTTGTACTTCCATAGAAAACAAACAGGCTACAAATCCCTCAACACCCTTATGGATAAACTTTGTCATTTTATGGGAGCTAACAAGTTGGGGAGATTTATATTGTAATCTTCTTAGCTCAAATGTCCTTTCTTCTGAATGAAAATGCATGAATAATTCTTGAAAATTCATCTTAATAGTGCCCAAAGTGGTGAGCCATGAGACTCCCAAAATAATATCAACTCCACCCATTAGAATAACAAACATAAGAGAATCCAATAAGTAGTATCCCATGGCCAAATTAATAGTATGACATTTTCCTAAATAGATAATAGTACCACCATCTACAATCATAACCTAAAATTTTGGAGCTAGATAAATGAAATAATTTAAACGAGCAGCCAACCTACTATGGATGAAATTGTGTGTGCTCCTAGAATCAATCAAGATAGTGACCTTCTATTTCTTAAGGAAAACCATCACCTTAAGATTTTGGGGAGTATTAATACCTGACAAGGCATGGCATGAAATAGTAGGTTGAGAGTCTTCAAATTATTCCTTAAGAACTTTTACATCTACACCATGTATTTCTACATCATGTTCATCATCATTAGCACCTTCAATGTAAAATAGCTTCTTCTCAGTCTAATGATGGCCTTTGCTCCATTTTATGTCACAACCATGACACAACCCTTGGGGTCACTTCTCCTCAATTTGTCATTGTGTTAATCTGGTGGGTTGTGGAAATGATATTGTTGGAAAGTTGTGATCATGACTAATAGTGAAAGTTTTCCTTTTGACCATCTCTTTTTCTTCTATCACATGTTCCTTAAGGATAGCTTCTAATATATATTATGGGATAAACATTTTAACTTATTATTGGATGTTATCTTTGAGGCCACCCAAAAATAGATCTATCAAATTTTTCTTAGTGATATTTTCTACCCTTTAAGAGAGATTCTAAAATTGATGAATATAATCCTTCACAGGTCCTATTTAGTGAAACTTGGCTAATTAGTTTAAATAGTTCTCAAAGACATTATTATGATAATGATATGCCAATTCCTTAGTAAAAATAATCCATGTAACAGGATCATCATTCTTTTTCTTTTGAGCACATAACTAGTGGTACCAAATGAATTGCTCAAGTTCCATATATAGGGATGCCACCATCACCCTCTAAGAACTAGGGGTTTGATGTAGCTCAAATAAACTCTTAATTTGGTTAATCCAAGTGAGAGGATCCTTACCATCAAATTTATGCATGTCCACGTTTGGCAACAACAGTTTCATACCAATATGGGAGTTATTTAGAGAAGGATTTGAATGTTAAAATGGAGGATTGTTAGGATAAAACTAAGATGTGAGGGTAGTCAATTTTTTAGTGATATGTTATAATTCACTATGAACTCTATTAATCTCTCTACAAATCCCTAAAACAGAATTTTGGACCATAACAAAGTCATCATGCCTCATCAATGTTTTTTATGTTTTCTTGAAGCTGAGAAATCATCAAATCTAAAGTTTTAGATTCCATGTCATCAGTAGGAGTCTTAGGAGTTTTTGGTGCCCCTTTTCTTTCCTAAGTTGAAGGACCTACCATAAACAAACCCTATAAGGGTTTTGACCTCAAAAAAAAAAAGTGTACCGATAGAATACACCATTATGATCATCTCATCGAGATGAATCCAATGACTGCAAGTGTACAAGGGGAAAAAAATTCTAGACTTTTTTTTAAATATTTTTTTTAAAAAAGTGTTTTTAGCAATACTATGTTGATAAAAATAATTAATTCTTCTCAGATTTCAAGTTATGTTTTTTCACTTTCACTACTCCCAGAAGCCATGCCTCACCAGATCTAAAAAAATGACCTAGGAAACTTTCCCAAATCAAAGCTCTAATACCACTTGTAATGAAATTACTTATATATTTACATAGAATGATTTTATATTTCATAGAATAAGAAAATATGAGAGATTCACAATGATAATTAATAGCAGAATAGAATAGTAGATAATATAACAAAGCCACTTCGAGGGGGAAACCTCCACAACAATGCACTATTAGTAGAATACTTCACACATGATGCTTAAATACTAACCACTACCTCCTATATATAGTCTACTTAGCTAAGGTTATTCCATATGTCGACCAATCTAAGAACATAGAGAAATGTAACAAGTAAATAAAAGAGGTATGTAAGCCCAAGTCAACCACACATATCCCTAGACGCACCAATGGTTAAGGGCATAATAACATTTCATTTACAAGTCATAATTTGTATCATTATTCACATATGCATACCTATTTTCACATACTCATACTCAACTTCATGACCTTCACTTCCTAAGTAAGTCTAAGTTTACTTCTTTTTCTTTTATACTATTCATTTTGCTTTGTTGTATTTCTAGCATAAAGGGGGGGGAAAGATAATCACCTAAAAGTTGTATTTGAGTGAGAATATTGCCAGTTGATATAACCTATTCATAGATTAGCCCTAGACTTATCCTATATCCTATTATCACACTTTTCTAGCCTTTATTCAGACCATAAGAATCACTAGTTATCTAAAACATAGTCTCAAACCCTCACTTATAGATCCTGGCCCTTTTTGCCTAGTAGCCTGCCAGCTAGACGTTAGTGCCACATTAAGGACACTATTTCTATGTGGTGCTAGTGTCCCAAAAATGGCACTAATGTTATTTTTTCCTAATTTTATGGAATGAATATATTTTCAAAATTAAAACCCTCATAAGGCTGGCCAAAGCATCTTAAATTGTTTTCACAATCTACACAACACTATAAATACATGACTTTTAGACCTCTATCCACTAAATAGAAATTAAATGCAAAATACTTGTTCAAACATGAAAAAAATTGAGAAAAATTAAGGTTATTAATCCTTATTCTTCTCTACATCTACATACTACCATCTACAGCTGCCCTAAGCTCATGTTTTATAGATTTCCAATCTCAAGGACACTCAAGGAATTCAATAACACTATCATTCTAGCATCACTTGCACTTTCACCAATACTTAGGTGGGGATAACTACATTAAGATTGATCCCTCCTTAGATTATTGGTATGTAGAAAACTCTTTTCATAGTAAGGTGTTGAGTGCACCATTTTTAGGACACTAGAGCCACATGGCACTACTATCCAAGTGTGGTGCTATTGTCTAGGGGAGGATCTAACATGGGGATCTAGTTGAAGATACTTAGACCTGTTCGTATCTCAATTTTCAATACTTATATTTTATGTATCAAGGGTTTTTTAGATAAATATCTATTTATACAATATATTACTATTTTTATAAATTCAAATTAAGTAAAAATATGTAACAAATCAATGGTTATTTATTGCATATTATTTCACTAATTTAGACTAATCAACCCTTTAACTAAACATAGGATTTACATAGTAAAACCTTAAAAGGTTAAAACACATTCTAAGGTAGAACCAAAGCCACTGTAACATGATCTAAAAAATAGAGGATAGGATATGTTCTACTACTGTACAACAAACTCCAAAATGTCCTACAATGTTTTACGATACACATGTTACAATAAAATATATAAGTAGTTATTAGGATAATTAAACTACATTGATTGATGCCATTTCATATTCAGATACACCTACATGTAGCACTTTTCATAACTAAAAATTCATGATCAACATATTAGATATAAGAACATGTTATGGTTCTCTAACTAATGGGAATATAGGTTAATTTCCCTTTCTAAATTCAAAAAATTAGAGATCCCAAAAAAAATTTAAATCAAATATTATAAAAAATAAAAGAAATTCAAAATTTTATTAAAACATAAAAAAATTAGGGTGTGATCATAACATGAGATACTAGTTACTCCTTTACATATGTTATTTATCACATATTTTGGTAGATGTAATGTTTTTTTCATACACACATGCATTTCACGAGATATGTGAGCATGATTCATAATATACATTGTTATGCATTCTTAGATGTTGGACTTTCTTCTACCTCATGACCATGCCTGTGCTAGATGCACGTTATTATACATGTTACATTATAACATTTCATATATATATATATATATATATATATATATATGAAATGTTATAATGTAACATGTATAATAACGTGCATCTAGCACAGGCATGGTCATGAGGTAGAAGAAAGTCCAACATCTAAGATTCATAACATACATTGTTATGCATTCTTAGATGTTGGACTTTCTTCTACCTCATGACCATGCCTGTGCTAGATGCACATTATTATACATGTTACACTATAAAATTTCATATATATATATATATATATATATATATATATATATATATATATATATATATATATATATATATATATGTATATATATGTATATATATATATATGTATATGTATATGTATATGTATATGATGTCAAATTTAATATTGAGCTACATATCTTATAAATATTTTGATAATCATAAATTGTGCTACGTGAATATGGTAATTTTATATATTATGGAATTGATACATATTGATACAATAAAATAATTTTCACTTTTTATATTCCCCTTTCTTGTTTTTTACTTTATTTCATGATAGGATAAAAAAACATTCTTTTTGCATTCAGATATTGGCCCTTGTGTGTGAAAAAATATTCAACATATCTATGATATTTTTTTTGGCATGTGCGACATTTTAACAAGTCCATTGATTGTGTAACTTGGCCCTATGTTTTGTGTGAAATTTGAACATGTCCATTGCTTGTGGTTTATTTACTTATGTGTGAGGTTTTTTATTTTTAAACATTTGAACATATCCCTTGTGTGTGTCCCTTGCATTTATTATAAGGCATTGTGTGATGTGCTTATTGTACTCTCTAAGCTTGATTAGAAGTGCCATGATACATATCATGTAATTTTAATATGATTATTTAACTATGTATTTCATTTATAAATATCCAATTAATTTATAAATCTATACATGCTTCAATGACAACTAACTTTATATTATGACATACTCTCCACATGTTTCCGTAATACTACATGATTGTATGTTTATCACATTATATAGTTAAATCTTAATTTCATATGAGTGACTTGAAATATACACCCCTCATCTTGAATGAGTAAATCATAGTGGGATATTACAAGAGATCCAATCCTCTAAGAGTTAAAAAAATCATATTTATAACATAATAAATAGATGAAAAATATGGATTATAGGTGTATATGCCTAAATTCTAATACATTTAGTCTCATAATTTACTTTGATTAAAATTGACACACTAACTCAATCACCATTCCATATTCAAATTTTCCACTAACATCATTTCCCTCTCTTATTAAAATAATTGATTAACCTATATGAATCAATTAATTGTGCACATATGATTTTCAAAATTAATTCAAATATAGAATTTCAATATCATCTATATATCTTCCACGCTTCTCTCAATTAAATGAGGAGTCATCCAGCCAACTCCTTAACTTAACTAAGTTTTGAGTCACCTTTTGACATTTAAACTATCTTGGTGAGTCATCAAACTACCTTGAATCATACTTAATACACTTTAAATAAACAACTAAAACTACATCTTTTTCTCACACACATGGGAATTATTCATCATCTTTTAATATGTGTAAACATCTAAAGTGTCACTTGAGTGCAACAAGTGTTAATTAAGACCACCCATCCTTATATTAGCCCTAAACCTATATTATGACCTATATAGACACTTATATATCTTTAGTGTGGGATTTACACATTCCTAAAAACTCTCAAAATTAGGCTTAGACCCTCCCTTAGATATTCAAGACTCTAGTGCCTTAGGTTATACCACCTAGACATTAGTGCCATACTTTGGACAATAGCAACCTGTGTTAGCCCTAATAGATATCTTTTTAATTCTAAAGACACCTAGGGTCATCCTAGACCTATTTTAAAGTATGAACAAGCATCAAATCAATATATATACATGATTTTAGATCATTTTTAACTATATGGAAACTAGATGCAAATACATAAAAATAATCTCAAAACAATTTGTGCACAATCAAGGTTATTGATCCCTATTCTACTCTACTTCTACATACAATCATCCATAACCATCTTCAGCTAAGAATACATATATTTCTAGTCTCAAGCCTCACTCAAAGCAATCAAACTAGCATTCATACTACCATCACTTTCACTTGAACTAACACTTACTTGAGGATAATTACATTGGGTTTGATCCCTCAAAATATTGGTATGTAGGCAAATCCCATCATAATATGGTGTTGAGGATGTCTAGCCTACCTAGATAACACCACACTTTTTCTACTTGTGTCAATTAAATACCCTAACAACATGGATGACTAGGATTTGCATAAAAAAATTAATTAAAATAGGTCATAAATAGTAAATTAGGGTTTGTCCACACAAGAACAGGCTTAGTAGACTCAAACATAGTCTCTCCTAAAAGTATAGATTAGGTCTTACACAAAGGACATTAATGTTAAAATTATACACTAGTGCTATAGCACTACTGTCCAAGGTATGATTATATTGTCCAAGAGGGTTTATAACACTTGGATCCTATTTATGACACTCAGACCAGCTCGTGCACCAATTTTTAGCTTCTAAATCCTTCATCTTAAGTAGTTTATAGATATGTACTTATTTATGACATTCATTTAAATTTTTAGAAATATCAAATCAAGTTGCTTCTTACACAAATTAGTGGATGTATTTATTGCCTATTTTATACCCTAATTTATTATACTCAGACCCTTTAGCAACCTAGGGCTTAAATAAATCCATTGACTTAAATCTAACCATTGATTATTCTCATAATTAAATAAATTGAAATTATTCTCAACCATTCATCTCATCACCCTTAAACCTAAAAATTAAAGTATCATAGTCCATTTTCATCATCCACCTTTATGATATCAAATTTATACCTAGTTTATCTTATGAATACTTTGATAATACAATCTATTTTCACCCATATGCTACTCAATTCACCATTGTTTGGATAAATTAATTGAGTACCAACATCCAATGAATCAAGAGAAAATCATGTATTCAAAATAGATAAGGTGATGAGTGTATTTTTCATATTTTTTAAGTATCTTGATATTTATATTTATTTCATTATAATTTCTCAATCTAAGGTTTTACTTTAGATTTATAATAGGAGTTGCATTAGTTTTAATTTCCTAGATTTTACAACTCCAAATTTTTAACTATCACACTCTAGCACGACCGGTGGGACTTTTCTCAAATATTCTAATCTTATCATTTTTTCTTGTCGGTATTGAATTTTTAATTAATTTTTTTTGTTGTTTTATACGTTTTAGGCTAATTTGGATCCAATTTGGTTGTTAGTTTTACTTATTTATTTTTTTTGTTTTTGTTTTTCCAAAGTTAATTGAGTTTTAAAAACACATGACTATTAAACTAGAAACAAAATTCAATTAACAAATAGTTTTTTATTATTTTTTCATGTTACTTAGGTTTTAGACTAACACTAACATATTAAAATTTTGTGTAACTATGAATTGTATTTTATGAGATATCATAAAATCATTGAGTGTTTTTTTTTTTTTTAGTATTTTTTTTTAAACACATGAATGTTAAAATGGTAATATATATTATTTTTACAATCCAATTTTTTTATCTTTTTTCCAAAATTTTCTTGGATTTACACTAAAAACAAACTATAAAAATTTAGTAAAAACCTATATCATCATTTAAGAGATATCATCAAATTTATGGTTGTTATTTTTAATTTTTTTTCTTGTTTTTTCTAACTTTTAAGTTTGTATAATTTTTTCTTTAAAATTTTAACTAGCTTCTAGGTTCCTTGGGTTTCCTAGATCTTAAAGAATAACTTATTAACTATTTTTCATAGGATGCTTTCTAAATAAATGAATATTAAAACAAAAAATAAGTTTTTTATTATTGCTAACTTTTCTTATTTAAAGTATTTTTTTTAATAAATTTATTAATTAAATCACATTTCCATTTATTGAAAAGCTTCTTATTTGTATCACATAAGGTGGTGTATAATTTTTCCTTGGAATCACATTGGTGACAAAATTAAAAAATTAAAAACAACTCTTGTTACTTCTTGTTACCTAGGTTACACTTGTTTGTATGATCTTTCCTTAGCATCACATTGATGACGATACCTGGAAATCAAAGATAAATTTTAAAATCTTTTTTTTTTAAATTCTTAGGATTTATCAACCATGGATTTAACCACCTACTAGGCCAAACCTCTTATACCAATGGGGTATATAAATTGAGGGCCCACTATTTCAATTACCTACGTGATTTAGTGTTTTAAGCACACCATGATGTGAAAGGATTCCATGGTCTAATAAAAAGGTTTTTAACAATGATTTCAAAGTTTTATTTTTATGAAATTGACCTACTAAAATATTACAGATGTGTTAGGCACATTAGGACTAGACTTATTTATGTGCATCTATTGAAGTATATTTTTCCATAGTTTTGGTCCTCAAATTATTGAAAGGTATATAGAGGATTCCCTTTTAGATAAAATTGTACAAGCCTTAATCTTAGGATAGCCATTTTAGCCATTTGAATTATAGTGCATAAGTAATTTGTTAGCTATGGGAAGTTACTCTCAAATTATCCTCAAAAATAAGTTAAATGGGATATGGGTATGGTTCTACCTCCATAGTTAGTGCTCTAAAATATTGGACCAACACTTTCCAATGCATGAGTCAATATATGAGATTTTGTAATACATTCAAGTCCCTTTGCATATTTTTATCCATTTGTGTGACTTGAATGTTTATTTTTGGTTAAAGTAGCTCTTGATTAATTTTTTTGTTTCATTTTACCTTCTTTTGAATACCACGTACTTTATTTTGTTTGTTTACAAACCAACATTAAATTGTTTATAAAGATAAAATCAAAACATAAGTCCAAAATTCAAAAACTTCTTGTCAAACATTTATAATTTCAATTTATTCTTTAGTTTCATTATTTTTGAGTCAAACACTCAAAACAATGTATCTTATTACAATACAAATGGCCTTATTGAATAATCTTGAACTTAGAAAAAAAACTTTTAGAAATGACCCTTTCCAATTTGGAAGCCAATAACATCATGTTCAGATCAATGATAATGTTGATGATGAGGGCCCTATCAAGATAAATATACCCATGAATTCACCTTGCATAAAAATACATCATCCCAAATCATGGACAATCTCCTAGAAATTAAAAATGAGGTCTTTTTTTTACAAATTTTGGGTTTAGGATCTAAGTTTCCTTTGGATTTTAATCTTAATGAATTATCACTCTTAATTACAAGGAAATAAACTGCACCTCCCATCAAAGAACAAGGAACATCTAGTATTCCCTAGGGAATAGAAAATAACTTATATGTTCAACTAGCACCAATTGAAATGTCTCCCTAAATTACATGAATAAAGGTAAAATAGTTATAGATAAAACATATCAACAAAGCCATGCCTTTTCCATTGAATAACATGTTAAAAATTTATAAAGGGAGAATAAAAAACTCAAATAAATTTTTTTAATTAATCCTGTAATCTATCAATCAACAAATCCTAATCCTGATTGGAATGCACATTCAAATTCTAATAAATCAATCAATCAAAATAAAAATACTAATTTGAATGCACATTTGAATTTAAATAAATAAATCAATGAAATTTATATTTTTATTGTGATTTGGATTGGTTGGATTCATATTTTATTGTACATTTGAATTTGGATTCATTTGATTTAAATTTAAACGTATATTAAAATTCCAAATAAATGAATCCAAATTCGAATGTCCAATTGAATATCAATCCAACCAATCCAAATCGAAATTTGAATTTTAATGTTAATTAGAATACCAATCCATCAATCAAAATAAACAATCTAATTTTATTTTTAATACCAATCCAAATAATTAAAATAAATATTTCAATTTAAATATTAATCCCAATTCATTTACCAATCCAAATAAATTTACAAGTCAATCATCTAATCCAAATCCAAACAAACTATCACCACTCAAGGATGTAACATTTAGCTAATAATGGAAAAGAATGAAATATAATATCCAAATAATAATAAATGGTAGATGTTTAAAAATGAAATAGTTTAATTTTGAATAAATTTCTCCACACCCTTTTGACATTACTATGATTATGGTACATTTTCCCTCATATTTCAAACCCCTAAAATTTGATAAATACAAAGGAAAAAGAGATCTTATAGAATAACTTAAAGATTTTTATATGGAATGTTTAGACATTTCTTATAAAAAATAATTATCTGTTAATATTGTTTCCACATAATCTAGGGGTCAAGACCTAGAGTGGTTTCAATACTTACCTAAAGGATCAATCTCAACCTTTCAGGGTTTTTCCCAAAAAAAATGTTAGTCATTGTTCCTATAATGTGAATGTGATTTGACCATGTTAGAAATATATAAAACCAAACAACATAACGTAGATATTTTTTCCTCATTGTCATAAAGATGAAATGCCTTGATAAGATGTTTTCCATGATCACCTTCTAAAAAACAACTTACATCTATCTTTACAAATAATTTTAATTTAAAATTGGCCTATCAATTCCAAATCCATTATGATAAATCCTTTGATGAAATGAATAAAAATGAGTTTAAATTGAAAGATATTTAGTTTCTAATGGTGCCATCAAAATCATTAAATAATATAATTATTCTTCAAACCAAAATTAAAATCCTAAGTTCTATGCAAAGAGCAAGAATGTGGTAGAAAATGGTGTAATTGGTGTTAAAGAAATCCAAAAAACCCAAACTATCAAAAACATTGTTGTACCAAGTGGTCAATCTTGACAAGATAATTTTAAAAAATCACTTCTTTAAGAATGCCATATGATGTAGTCTTTAGAAAGCTGGTAACCACAAACATGATCAAGTTTCCACATACCAAACCATTTGATGAAAAAAATCCAAAACTAGAGTGTTACAAAGATAATGAATATTGTGACTACCAAAAAATCAAAGGTCATTACATTAAGTGTTACATGAGACTCAAACACTATATCCAATATCTTATTGATATTGTTGATATAGTAGTAGAGGATGATGTATCAACTTTAAATAATCAAAAATTATAGATATATCAAGATCCATTTCCAAAATATGAGCAAGGGTATACTAATCAAAACCAAAGTAAAAATAAAATTAACAATGTTAATTAAAATTTCACACCTTTAATTATATTGACAATCATTTTTTTGAACTTATAATTGAATCTAGAGATTATACCATCACTATTAGGCATGCAAAGAATACCCTTATAATAATATAAAATCATAGATAAATTTGAGATAAATCCAGCCCAATTTTATAACTTGGGCCTTCTCAAAATTTCTTCCACATATAAGGACATGTTTTAAAAAACCTTAAAAGATTCAAAAATTCCAAAAAATATCAATTTTTCAAACTTCCAAGCACTTGTAGGAAACTTTCCCTCCAACAATCAAGACTTTCAACAATTCATATATTTCACCCATGGGTTCATCCCATAACTTGACATTATACATATACATCTTCATTTCCAAGAATAAAGTAAAAAAAATTATAGATAATGGGTCAGGCTTAAATCTATGTACATTAAGTTTGATAAAACATTTAGGACTTTTTACGAAAACACTAGAGCCTAATACCATTACTATAAAGGCATATTATAATAATGAGCACTATTTAATGGGAAATATCTATCTTACACTTATGGTGGGGCTATCATTTAAGAAACTATCATTAACATTATTAATCTAGACCTACCATCTATCCTACTCCATGGTTATCTGTGGATACATTCCATGTATTCCATCCAATTCTCTTTTCATTAATGTTTAAATTTTTCTCATGACAATATGAAAATTACCATTCTAGGTGATCCTCAACCATTTCAATATTGTAAATTATTGGAAAGGAGATATCAAAAGTATAATTATCTAACATTTACAAAAGATACCTATGAACCTACCAAGGAGTCAGTAAAGCTTTCCATTTATATACATCTTGATGAGTTACTATCTACATTCAACAATCAATCATCAACATCTGTAAATACACCATCCACATCTAAGTACACATGTTCACCATCTATATTTTTCATTGTGGATGCAAGTATGGGAGAATATGAAATTCATGATTCCCATTATTTAGGAGAAAATAATATGTCCCCCTATAATCATAATAGGCCCCACTATAAAAAATAACATAAATGGTTCTTAAGATTGGGAAAATGTCTTTCATGGAAGGCAGGTTCATTTCTAAAAAATAAATTAATGATTAAAACCCCTCTTGGGTCTATTATAATGAACTATATACATCTTTCTAAATCAATCAATATCATATACCAAAATCCATTATGTGTAATATCATGAGCCATAAATGAAAATGTCTTGGTCTCCATGAATAAGGTCTTATTAAACCTCTAAAGTCTGCAACACATGAAGCCTTTCACATTATTGGAATCAAACCATCTAGTGTGAGCATATGTAATTATGAAAGTGAATCTTCTTCTATTTCTTATGAAGCCTCTTCAAAAACTAACATGAGTTCCATTTATATCCATTTTAAAGACTTATCCATCACCAAACTATTTCATGATAATGTCATTTTGATCCTTGAGTTAACCTTTCAACAACTTATCCTATGGGACCAAAAACAATCACCCCCACTTGATCATTTTCATAATTATGAGGCTATATTTAATTTTTTTATAATTAGAGATCATATACTAGTATGATATCCTAATTTTAAAAAAATCAAATTTAGTTGGATAATTATACATACATTGGGGAACTTGATCTTCTACTCATGTAGACCATCTTACAAATAGTGTTTTTTAATTAACATAAAAATCAAATGATGAAGTTCCAAATTAAAAAATATTGATTAATACATTCCCAATCAATAATACTTTGAATATGAATTTAATCTTCCTCCACTTCCAAAAAAAATTCAAGAAGAATCTACTTTATTAATTAAAAATACCATTGACATCGCTATTGGAATAAAATAAAATCCTAATACTTTGAAAATTTATATTTCCCTCAATCTAGAATAATATCCAAATTTGATTCTAATCCTCAAATAATTATTAGATGTGTTTTTTTTCATATGTAGAGATGTATAGGTTGGATCCTTAACTAGTTGTTCATCACCTTGTTGTAGATAAAGATGAAAAACCATTAAAATAAAAACTCATAAAAATGCATCTAAATATGGCTCTACTCACGATATAATAGTTGCAAAAAAAATTACAAGTTGGATTCATACATCCAATACATTACTTAGTGTGGATATTTATAGTATTATTATCTAATAAACTAATAGGGATTAGAGTCTACACATATTTTAGGGATATTATTAAATCATTTCCTAAATATGGCATTCCTTTACCAAACATATATATGTTTATTGATTCCATGGTAGGTCATGATATGCTTTCCTTAATAGATGGCTTTTGGGCGTACACTCAAATCAAAATAGATCTCGAATACCAACATAAGACATCATTTATAACACCTTGGGGCATGTTTTGATATCAAGTAATGCAATTTGGATTCAATAATGTTGGATCTACTTATCAACTTGTAATGAGACTTATTTTTCATGATATGATCCATGATATCATTGAAGACTATGTAGATGGTATTTTGGAAAAATAAAAAATTAGAACAAATCATCCTATGATACCATGTAATTTTTTTGAATGGTTGAGAGAATACAAGGTTCATCTCAATCCAAATAAGTGTGTTTGGTATTACTTTAAGTAAACTCTTAGGTATCATTTTATAATAGCGGGATGTAGAGGTGGATCCTATTAAGGTCCAAATATCACATAAATTCCTTGACCAACAAATCTCAATAAAATTCATAATTTTTAAGGTAAGATTCAATCCATTTGAAGATTCATATCATAAATTGAAGACATATGTCATCCTTTCATACTTATTCTTAAAAATAACACTACCTTTATTTTGGAAAGGGAATGCTTAAAAGAATTTTCAAATTTTAAATGCTATCTAGAAATTCCATTAGTCCTCATGCCCCCAAATCTAGGAAAAACTTTGCTCCTATATATTTCAGCAACATAATATGCATTGGGGGCATTTTAGTAAAGCATGATGAATATGGAAAATAAATATCAGTATATTATCTAAGTAAAACCTTGGTATCCTATGAACTCAAGTATTATGCCATTGAAAATCATGTTTATCCATTATATTTATTTCAAAAAAACTTTTCCATTACGTGATAAATAATTAAACCAAAACCATTGCCAAAGTTTATCCACTTAAGTATATCCTTTCCAAAAAATGTCTAAGAAGGAGAATTGCTAAGTGGGTCATGATTATAAGTGAGTTTGATATAGAGTATGTCAACCAAAAATATATCAAAGGACTAGTACTCATAGATACCTTACCAAAAACACCATTGATATATGTCAATCCTCTTATCATGTATTTTTCAGATGAATTAATCTATCTTTAGATAAATCGCTAGAGTAGAAGTTGTATTTTTATGGGTCTTTCATAAGTAATGGCTTAGAGGCATTTATTTTTCTCATTAATCCATAAGGTGATATTATTGTAAAAAAAAATTAGATAAGATTACTTTTTAAAATCAACATAGAAAAATATTAAACTCTTGTTTCTAGACTCAAACTTGTAATTAAATGGAACATACAAAATCTCTTAGTTTTTAGGGATTCCCATATAATCATTAAAAAAAGTAACTGGTGAATACCACGATAAGGATGATAAGTGAATTCCTTATAAATATATGGTGGATAGCCTTTAAAAGTGATTTCAATCTATAGAATTTAATCAAGTTCCTCAGGTCAATAATAGGGAAATTGATGCCATGGCCACAATCATTTCACTCATTGACATGTATCCAGATGATAGTCATGGCTAGTTCTTTGTGGAATAATTGATGTGTCCAATATATGATAATCCTAAATCTAAAAGTGTATGTGAGGTTTTTGGTCTTATTTCCCATTGATACCAATATATAAACACATACCTCCATGATAATATAACCCCTTAACTTATCACACAATCATAATAAGTAATTCATCAAACGTGCTTCTCATTTTACCATACTCAAAAATAAATTATACCATAAGGGTTATTATGGAACTTTATCACAATATTTAAACTCTAAAGAGGTGACCTTAATCATTAAGTAAGTTCAAAATAGTATTTATGGTGTTCTTACTAGTGGCATGGTCCTTGAAAATAAACTTCTACATCTTATATGTTACTAGCCAATGATAGAATTTGATTCATTATAATATGTCAATAAATCTATTCATTTAAAAAATCATGGTGACCTAATCTATAGTCCATCACAATCCTTGAAACCCATTACCACTCTATGGATATTTTCCACATGGGGGTTATACCTCATTGAAAAGATCAATCCATATTATTTAGATGTACTTTAGCACACAATCACTGCCACTAAGTGTATTACTAAGTGGGTAAAACCTATGCCATTAAACTACGTAACAAAAAAAATTGAAAACTTATCCTAAAACATATAATTTTCCATTATGGTATCCCTTCTACCATTATATTATATAATGGTAAATATTTAAAAAATAAAGATGTCAAGAGCCTTTGCCAAAAGTACAATATCAATAACAAATGGTACACACCATACTATCCCCAAGGAAATGTAAAAGTAAAGGCATAAAAAACCCTCAATACTTAAGCATTTTGTCAATGATACTAGCCATGATTTCCATTTACATCTTTACCCTAATTTATGGGCTTACCATACTAGCATCCACACACTCATGAGGGTAACCCTATATTTCTTTGTTTATAATATTGGGTCCATCTTACCTATTGAAATCAAGCTTCCCTCCTTAATAATATTTATAAAAATAATTATTGATGAAGAATCATATCACATCTTAAGTTTACATCAGTTCAATATTCTAGATGAGAAATGTCTTAATGTCCCTAGATATAGTAGCTATAATAATAAAATTAGAGAAAGAGAGTTTGAAATCATATAACTCATTTTAAATGGAAACTAGATACACATAGTATTTTCAAAATTTACCACTTACTAATAATTTCTATCTTACAAAAACCTATCGAGTCTCAATCGATCTAAGTGCATGCCCTAAGGGGTGCATCGAGAAAGGGGTGTGTTGAGGTCAACATACCCCCATTTCTGAAAATGAGGACTCTTGTTTCAATTTTTACAAATTTGTTCCATAAATTGAAAATTCACTTGATCATATTGGCATTATCATGTTACCACATTATATTTTTCTAAATATCATCCACACCATGGTTGGATTAACATTTTTGACTATGATCCTTGTTTAATCTTGTCTAACATTACTAATGTTTAGCTAGTGTGTTTCCAGGTTATAGGTCTAATGGAGCTTCAATTGTGTGAACAATGTCCAAGGTTTCATACTTTAATATTAATTTGATTTTTTCATAGACTTTGGTCTTTAGTTGACTAACTGAATCTATGTTTAAATCATGTTAAAATCTTAGTCTAATTTACCTTAGCCTATAACTTTTTAAATAAATTCAAATTTACAAAGGTTTATCTTATTCAAATTTGTGCAGGATCAAAATTATGTGGGAACATTTACTAATGTTGACTTAGTTTATATTTTATCCTAAGGTTGTAGTCATGTTTGTCAACATGATAAAACTTTACTCTAAAATATTTATCCTAAGTTCTTTATATCCTGAGACCCCTTTGTTCCTCTAATTATTCATGTGGGATAACTAAACGTGGAAGCTCCTTTATATTATATTCTTAGGTATAAAGTTTTACCCTAAGTTCTAAATGTGTTTATTAACACAATTAAAACCTTAGGCTAAAAATTTATCATGAAGTCCTTTATATTTACTCAAGACATAACTCAATTTGTCTACCTTGCCCATAAAATCAACATGAGGATGACACTTGGAAAAATCTTGAAGCTCATCATAAATATCTACAGTCTATGGATCCTTCCCCAAGTCAATAAGTCAAGTATTTATATTTATAGAACATGTTTTATCAAGTGAAAAATATCCAATGGTGTGAGATAAAGTCAAAAGGTAAACAACCCTACGAGCAAGCACAGACCTGACAAGTGTAATGACCCTAGGCCATAGATCAAAAATTGAGCACTATCTCTAAAATCGATGGTGAACGGCTAAGTGTACACATTCCAATAAATGGTGAGCATTAATTGAACACTTAAAAGGCACTCATGAAGGAATGTTGAAGTGAAAAGTGTCATAATATTGGTAGAAGAACAGTGAGAAACCAATGACATTCCATCCCTCAGATTGAGATAAATGGAGTGCATTGATCCTTGCTAAGTAGATCTAATAGTGTGAGATAAAGATGAATTTTCAAAGAGCTCCAAATGAATGTGATAACGATAGAGATCCATTAATCGAATTCAACCTCCTATATCATGATTGATGGTGCAAATCAAGGTGGAATTTTTAAAATTACTAAATGAATGAGAAGCTACCATATGGTACAATGGCATTAAGTAGTGGCATGTGTTCATAGGAAGCACAAGAAACCCATAGGACTACCAAGTGGCTAAATCTTAAGATCTTAAAATAATATCAATGTCCTATGATGAATCCAATGCCAAATATAATTACATGTGAATATGACATGTGTCCAAAATCAACAAACAGTCATTTTTTGAAATTTAATAGGCTGTGTGACATGGTAGTGTCACATAAGAAAGACATGATAGATTTAGAGATCATGTGGACCTGATAAGGAAAAGGTATAAATAAGTGATCTTAATGAAATTTAGGTCATGAAGCTCACACAATTTAAATTAAACTATCACCATTAAATCCCTAGCATGTACAGAAGCTCTAATTTGATATTGTGCTCATTATAATCAAGCCAAGGAAAATTGAATTATCATATGTGCAAGGATAATTCAATCTAGAGATGAATTATAGTCTATTATTGAGCAACTTGATCAAAATTATAGTAATGATAGCTCGAAGGGGTATCTCAAAGGAATACATGGAGTTGTATCTAAATTCAAATATAGAAGGACATGTTTTGAAAGACACAATATTCATTGTAAAATATTTAAATACTAAAGCTAACAACTGGTCAAATTTATTTTGGACCATTGAAAATTAACTAGCCATCACTCAAGAAGAGGAGAATAACCTATCTATTAAGAGGTTGTACATTGATATTATTATGATCCAGATGGTGGGCCTTCACTATGTAGTAGTAAAACCTAAGGTACTCCACTGTATCGACATTATTTTTCCTATTTCAAAATAAACCAAGATAGATAAGGGTTGGATAAGTAATGAACACACTCACAATAATGTAGCTTATATTTTTGTTGTAGCATTTGAGTCATATTACAAGTTACCTAAACCCGAAATTGACTTAACCTCAATCAATGTTGGGCCAAGGAGAATAATTTGATGACCATACTAGCCATGTGGTTAGACTTTGAAACCAAATCTTCTTAGACTATGATAATAAAATCCCTATTAGTCAAATCAAATTGAGGGTAAGGATGATTATGACAATTCTAAACAAACTATGTGTAAATGCCACCATAACCTATGGTGATCATTTTTATGTGCCAATTGTCTATTTCATGGTTGAAAAATATACTACTCCTCCCCTAGGTGAAATAATAAGAATATATTTGAGTAGACAATTTTTTTCAATTAGGCATAAAAAATAAAACCTAATTTTGCATGATATCTTATCTCTTAGATGTTCTTTGTGCCACAACCAAGATCCAAAACTAGAAAGAGTGGTCACCAAATGGGACATAAATTGTTCCTAATCCTATTCTAAATTGCACATATTTAAATATAGGGACCACATTCAGTTCATCTGTGACTATGTCTATCTAGCCTTAAGTGAGGTTATAACTGGAAGGTCAATGATGAGGGTTAGTCCTCTAATCAAGAAATCTATTGAATCCATGGGAGACATCTAGATATATCCAAATTACACTATTATGAGGATTGAAGGGACTCAAATTTATCCCCTCAATCTACCTATTCATATCCCTAATAAGATAACTAAGAAGGAAGTTACATACCAGTTATTCCATGGTATTGATAGCCTCTATAGAACCAAAAGAAAGGGACTCCTTCATGGTTTTCCAATAACTATTTGGAAGACCATGTTCAAACAATGGGAGAACATTGAGGTATCATCTAGACATAAAACATCATTCAAACTATAAAGTGATGAGCTCAAATAGTGGGACCCTTGTTTAAGGGTTAAAGAACATCTAAAGATTAAGGGAATAAATGTACCTTATGATCATCAGCCTGGTACTTTTGAGCCTATTTACACAAAATCATCTTCATTCTTTAAGGTCACTAGGAGATTTAAAGAACACAACCTCAAGTCTAAATATAGGCTATAAGTAAATCATAAAAGAGATATCAAATGGAAATTGGGGCCAAGGCAATATCATTGCTAACTAGTGTACCTACTAGACCTCTAGTAGCTCAACCACAACTAGAGAATAAACTTGAAGTACAAATTAAGCAAAGACCAAAAGAAAGGAGACCTGATGAGATTACATCTTCTTTAGCATAAGTATAATAACAAGGATCACCATTAGAGATGATTTTTATGGTATCCTTGAACCCCAATGAGTCTATGGAGGATGCCTTTAAAATATTGTCTAGTAGTTATGAGTTTCATGATGAAGAAACCCAAGTGGAGGAATTCAAGGAAGAGAAAGGGAAGGAAGTGGTCTTGGACTTGGTCCACATTGACACACCTAAGAGAAAATTTGAGTTGGCCATTGTGCCCAAAGCCAAGAATCCCAAAGTGACCTTCATTCATCCTTTGGGTGAGGTTAATTTATTTAACAAAGAAAACATGATATATGGTCTTTCCATTTTAGATTGGTTCATTTATGAACCCAGATTACATAGAGTGCCCACCATGCATCACCCTTGGGCCATGGTGAAGGCCACATACATCCCTTTAGAGTAAGAAATGAAGCCATGGATTTTGGCTCTATAAGAGGAAGAGGATAAAATATTGGCAACCCCAGGTTAATCAGGTAGAATAGAAGTAGAAATCCCAACCCCTAAAGTGACACATTCATGAGTGGGAGTCAATTTTGATCCCAAAATAGCTAGATTAAAGAGAGTAACAGAGAAAAAGGTCATGGTACGGGGTGAAGAGATCACATACCATAAAGTAGAACCATTGAATAATTTGACTCCAATGGTAGGACAAAATCTTGGTGAGGATCCTATATTTGAGGAAAATGTTCTTTAATCAACCCAAGCTCAAACTAAACAATTACAGGCTGCCATCAAAGGCATGCAGTAGCAAAAGGAGAACTTAGAAAAACAAGTTGTCTTATCAATCCCAGAAGTAATGATCAAAATGTTTAAAGACACTTTATTTCACATGTTTAATTCTTTAAAGTCAATAAAGTCCAGACAGAGTGTGTTGAACTAACAAGATGTAGTATCGAAGAGCCTAGTTCACCAATGGAAAAACTCAAGGGAAAAAATAAAGGATTTGATCAATATCTTGATAGAGGATCAAATTCCTAGTTTCAAAACAATCAGCCTTATTCATTTAGTGGACAAGATCAAAAATTTGAGCACATGGTCCAAGAAACTAGAGAGTCTTCTTTAGGATGGAAAATAGTTGAAAAATAAGATAGAGCATATACATGGGACCATGATCACTGACCCAACTTCACTTAGCCCTATGGGTCTAATTAATAATGAAGAATTCAATATTAGGGCTACCCTAGTCATGTAAGAAGTAAGAAACAAGAGCCAAGGAAAGATTGGGGTAGACAATAGTAGGATCATGAACATGATTCTAATTGCAAAGGATAAAATTGGGGAAGTTAGGAGCATCAAAGAAGCATTAGAGAGAGATGATAAAGATATTAGAAGCCTTGTGGATCAAGAGGATAAAATCTTCATTGAGACTATGGTCGATCTGAAGCTAGTTGATGAGTAGCATGAAAGAGTAGCAAACATCTTGTAATAGAAATAGGGGATTGTAGCAACACAAGGGTCTCAAGGTCAATTCATTTGACTTGAGTATATTCTTTGTAACTTAACGAGTGTAATAGTTTGAAAAGAGAATATTCTTATTGTAAATGCATGTACAACTTGTAAAGTACACTACCTATATGTTAATCATTTGAAAATGTCTAGAGGTTTCTAAATTGATTATAAAAGGATAGTTATTTTTAACACATCTACTTTTAATTTGATATGATTAACCAATGTACCTCATGAATTGTCTATATAAAGAGGTATTATTAATTATAAAAAGGAGAGGGATTTTTGATAAAAAAATACTATGTACTAATTTTGGAGCAATTAATGCAAATAGGGAATTCTGAAAGGATTGTCTCATTTTTTGTGGGAATTGTTATTATGGCTTCTCTCTCATTTTTTTTACTTTAGATTTCAAATTTGAATGGTTCTCATGAATTTTAAATGTACACTTCTAAATACAGAGCTATTAATTTAGGCAAATGCTATATTGATTGAAAGTTTTTAGGTTCATTTCATTTTTTTCTCTCTTCTTGCAGATGTTATAATGTTATTTAGTTACAGGGGTAAATTTTTAAGTGAATCTAGTTCCTATTTGCTTTCTTTCACTTCCTTAGATGCTTACCTAATGTGTGGTGGGATTTGAGTTTATGCTATTTCGTGATATACATTAGTTTTAAGTGCATATTTGGATGATATTTGAACTTTGTCATTACGTCTAAAATGAAGATCAACAACATCATTATGTTTCTTCTCTGTCTTACCCTTTCTTTTGCTTATTTTTTGATCAATTCACTTTAGATTAGTTTCCATTATAAATATTTACTTTAGCTTAGTCTTAGATTTAGATTTTGGACATAATTCACTCCACATAGTCAATATCACCTTCATTTTCATAGATTATATATTAATCCATGGTTTCGCCCAACAACCAAACATTATAAATTTTGTGAAATAGTTCACTTGTTCTACCATTATTCCACCCAAGATAACAAGATTATCACAACCTGCAACTCATGCATTAGATTCTCTGAATTCAAAAATGAGTATGTTTTTTAAACACTAAAAATCACCTATGATACACTTACATGCATCAATAGGGAATGCATTCTATTGGTGCTAGAAGGAAGGCATTAGTTAGATCTTAGCAAATTTGAAGTATCTTTGCTAATTTCGGTGAATTTTATTCAAAGATTAGTGAATCCTTTGCATATTTGTGTTTATTTTAGCATATTTTTTAATGATCATTGACATTTATGGTTTTTAACCAATATTTAGACTCATTTATCCAAAGATTATTGTTCTTTGAATACTTATGTTAAATAGTTACAAAGATATCTTAAGATTTGTGAATCCAAGTTGTTTAAGCTTAGTGATAGCAATTTTGTTCAAATATTAATTGGATTTTTGAAAAGTTGAGTTTATTTGAGCTCAAACATGTAAAGATAACTTATATTTACATGTTTGGATGCATATTTAGGCTATTTTAGTTAATTTTTGTTGTCCTTTATCATTCTTTATACAAATATATGAAAAATTTACTTAATGTGCAATTTTGATCATTGTCTTTTGCAAAGATAAGGTTTACACATCATAGTTCAAATAGGGTTCAAATATCATAAGATGGAATTACCAAGGATAAGAACCAGGTCACATTCAAAAACAAGAGTACCACTTCTTTCCTTAGAAGTTCATAGGAAAGCAAGATCTGACAAAGGTAAATGTAGGCTTTCAAAGTCTCAACCCACTTCACCTATACTTGGCACTCCTATGTTCAACCCTTATCAAGGTATGGCTTGGCTAGGAGGATCTTTCATCAATGTGCTAGGTATAATACATGACCTACATTGCAATCTTGAGAAGTATTTACCATCTTTTAGTCCTAATGGTGTTGTCATATCTAAAAAACATGTTAAAATCTTCAAATCTTCTTTAAGAGTTTTAAATGTAGTTCATGAAGATGTTGCACATAGACTGTTCCCATTTACTTTCAAATGTGTTGCATATGACTAGTTTCTCAATAACCCTAAGAATTATATCACTAGCTGGAATGATTTTAATAGGATTTTCATTGATCAATGTGTAAAATCATTAGTCCTTATATTATTTATCAACAATTCACCACTATGAAGAGAGATTTGAGTGAGACTATTAGAGCCTTTAATGCTAGATTATAGAAGATATTTATTATAACCATTGCTACTTATAGACTTGATGAGTCCTTAGCTTTATAAATCTACAAGGATGTTTTAGATCCCATGACTTATGTGTTTCTTACAAGGTTTGATAGATTTATAAACACATTGGCCTTGGCTTATGCTGAAGTTGTAATAATTAATGATAAAATGTAGCCTCAAGGTCAACTTGCTTAAGCCATTCCCAATGTTAATCCCAATTTTACTACACTAAATGTCATTTCTAATACCAATTATAAAATGCCTAATTTAAACCAAACACTAGTGTTAAATCAGTTACCCTTAAGTCATGCTCATCCTGGCTAGAACCTAGGATTCATAAACAACATTATAAATGGATTTCATCCACAAGATCAAAGAACCTTGGTTACCATAGCTAATAATAGAACCCAAGTCCATAATTTTAAAGCACCAAATAATGTGAATGAGTCCATACTCAAGATGGTTCAAAATTTAAGAAATGACTTTATTTAATTGCAAAAACAAGTAGGAAATACTAGAAAAAAATCTAATATAAATTATGCTTATCAAAGGTTCAATAGGCCTAATAAATAATTTCAAAATGGTAACAACAATAATAATAGAAATATTGAGTCATATACTAGCAATAAAAATCATGAGATTAATATTTGTGATGTAGGTCTAATTGAATATTGTAGGGTTCATAATACTTCAAATCACAGTGAGTTGGAATGTATTGAATTATGTAATGCCTTTGAATTATTTCAAGATGAGTTAAATACACCTAAAAGTGGACCTAATAGACATAATACTTTAGGTACATCTATCTCTTCAATGTCACCTAAATTTGTTTATATAACCCTGATGGTAGAAATATTTGATTTCCCTTTCCAAGAAGAGAGTGAGCCTAAGGATCCTCTAGAAGAGGTGCATTCCTTTTAGTAGTACCTAAAAAATGCATACCCTCTAAGGAATATGGAGTAGAAGCAACCATTGACAAATTTAACTCCACCAACCAATTTTGACACTCCTCTTGATCCTATAGCTAAAAACAATCTAAAGCCTCCAAAAGGAAGTAATTCTAAACACAATGTGGATTCATCTACTACTTTTACTAGGGGTGGATACAATATAGTTGAAGACATGAAAAATATTAAGGCTAACATCACCTTGCATGAGTTGACTCAAATCACTAATCAAAGAGAATTTTTACTTGATCTCTATTCAAGAAGCCTCCTAAGTCACCACAAGCTATAGATGTTAATGTTGTAATTTATAAGAACAAAGTAGATGTTCCACACTTCTTGCTAATAGTCAAGATTTTTGGTAAGAATTTACATAATTTTTTGCTAGATTCAAGTGCTTCTGCAAATATCATGCCTAAAATTATTTGTGAATAGCTTGGTTTAACCCCAATTAAATTTGATAGGGTTGTTACTCAATTAGATAAATCAAGGGTGAAAGTAATTAGAGAATTTTTTAATGTTCATATGAAGCTTGTTGTTGAGCCAAGAATACAATAGATTATAGACATCCAAGTTGTGGATATTCCTGATGCTTATGGAATGATACAAAGTAGAGATTAGACCAAGTCTTTAAATGGTTACAAGTCTACAGATTGCTCAAACATGTGGCTTCCATGGAAGGGAGTTCCTAATCAGATTTCTATTAAAAGAGTGCCCAAGATGAAACACATGATTATTTAATACAATGTTATAAATGAGAAGGTCAACATGGTCAATTTAGATTTATGAGTTTATACTCTTGATACTGCTAAGGTATGTAAGTCTAAAATTTCTCATGTTATACTTGGATTATGGAAACTACATTTTGATGGTGCAATATGTAATTCAGGATCTAGAGTAGGATTTGGATTTGTGTTGATAAATCCCATTGGAAAAGTACAATGCCTCTTATAATATTTAGTTCCCATGCAATAATAACTTGGTAGAGTATGAAGCACTTATTCTCATATTATAATTTGAAATTAAACATCAAGTCAAATAACTTATAGTTTATGGTGATTTAGAACTAGTAGTAAATCAAGTTAGGAGTAAATATCAATGCAAATTATCCTATCTCAAGAAATATAAGTTTAAAGTTTGGGATCTAATTGAATATTTTGATTCTTTCAATAGTATGTCTATCCCTAGAGATGAGAACAAGTCTACTAATGATCTAGCCTCAGCTACAACCAATCTAATGCTAGATCAAAATTCTCAAAGACTTAGCATTGAGTTGATTCCATGTCTCTCAGTCCCTAGTAATGTCAATCATTTGAAATTATTTAGTGATGACCAAAAAATTTTAAACTTCATGAACAACATAGGATTATTTGAGTCTCATGTCATAGATGAGGTCAATGATAATACTCTTGAAGATGACAAGATGGATGACAAGGTTATCCAATGTTGATAAGTTTAGACTTATCAAAATATTTATATCTTTATTCCTTTACCTCTGATCATACAATAGTTATTGATTTGACTCAAAAAATAGATGGATGTTATCATCCCATTGCATTCATGATCACTAATCTATTAAAAATGTTGAGTTGAACTATTCTTTAATTGGCAAGTAAGTAGTTGTAATAGTCATGGAAGTTAATAAATTTAGATACTATATTATTAAAAATAAATTACATGAAATATTTCCTGACCCTACCACTAAACTTATGCTTAGTCAATGTGAACTTGGAGAGAGGAGAGGTAAATAGATTTTTATGATTCAAGAATATGATTTTAAAATAAAAAATGCCAAGCTAATAAGATGTTAAGGATTGATCCAATTAATTTCTAATACTAATCATATGCTAAGCATCATACAGGTGGAATAACAAAATTTTCAACCCAATGATTGGTATGACCCAATTGTTCATTTTCTAATCAATGGTTATTGTCCTATAGTATTTAGTAGAGAGAAGAAAAGAGATTTGAGGTTCAAGGCAGACCATTTCTTGATCAAGGATGGAGTCCTCTATAAAAAAATTATGAAGACATATACTTAAGGTGTGTCTCTAAGGAGGAAGCAACTGAGATCATGAGCACATTTCATGAAAAGCTAGGAAGTTGACACCCCTCAAGAAGGACAACAACCTATAAGATCTTGAAGGTAGGTTACTATTGGCTTACTATCTTCAAGGATCCTCAAAAACATGTGATAAAATGTCATTCATGTCAGATATTCAACACAAAATAACCCAAAGCACCCATGCCATTGAGGCCATTTATGATCAATAAACTATTTTCTCAATGGGGACTATATTTTGTGGGGATCATCAACCCCAATTCCTTATATGGTCACAAGTATGTCCTCACTACTACTGATTATTGCACATGATGGACAAAATTAGTGTAAACCAAGAAATGTAAGATAGAAGATGTGATTAAGTTCTTGAAGGAGAATATATGTACAAGATTTGGAACACTAGTATCTCTAGTTGGTGATAATGGATCTACCTTTATATCCATTGAGATGACTGAGTGGGCATATGACAACAACATTATTATCAAATCATTACCCTAAAGGAAATGGGGTCTCTAAATCAACTAATAGTAATTTGATGAAATCCATTAGGAATTATACTATTGACAAACCAAGAACATTGTACAAGTTACTCAAGTATGCCCTTTGGGAAGATAGAACTAGGGTTAAGCAAGCTCTAAAGGCATCACCATTTCTATTAGTATATGGTCAAGAACGTATATTTCCCATTACACTCAAGATGCCAACCTATATTTTTATGTAAGAGTACGTGGAGGAGGATCAATAATATGCAAGTTCAAGGTTAATTTACATCATACAAAGGGAGAATGCACTGGAAGAAACTTTTGCCAATTTTAGCAGACATCAAACCACAATGAAAAGATGGTTTGACAAACATTCCAAGATTAAGGAATTTAGGAAAGGAGACTTAGTTCTTGTTTAGGATAAAACATCTAAACCTAAGGTAAAACATGGGAAGTTAACACCTTTGTGGATTGGTCCCTATCATATTGATGAGATACTAGGAGACAACACCTTTAAGATCAAATACTTGCAAAGAGTAAAGTTTACATTGCCCATCAATGAGAAATATATCAAGCACTACTTCTCTATTGTCCCACTTGAATTCTTCTTAAAGTTAACTATAAGAATAGTTAGAGTTCATATAGGCAAGATTATATTATTTTATTTTCTATTCTTTCTTGTCCCTAATTTATAATAGTGTTTATGTATATTTATTTGTTTTCCATTTGGTGTGCTTGTTTGGTGTATTTCCTTTTCCTTGATTTGTTCCTTGATTTTCAATAAGTATTTTCAAGGCAACCCTCAACTCAAAATTCATTTAATAATTTAGTAAAAATTCTCTAATCAAAAATACAGGTATGGTCCTTAAGCATTGATCGATCATGTATTGTTGAAATGTGAGCTTGAATTTATAGTTTGGAGAAACTGGTGAAGACTAATAGGGAGGTTAATTGTTCCTTAAGGTATTAAGCCTTATTATAACATAAGTTTTATTATAATAAGGATTGAATATGTAACATGAAAGATTGAATTATAGTATCATAGTCATGTTTGCACTTAAAGAACATCATTACCTAGGACAAAGTTTGCAACCAAGGATGATTGTCTAAAGATCAAACATTTGACCAAATCTTAAAACCTGGTTAATCTTGTTCCCAACCTTTGTTAGAAATAAAAATGGTATAAAAATACAAAAATAAGAGCCTTAGTTCAAAATTCAAAAGCTTTCTATGCAAAAGTGATTTTGGTAATCACCACCATGGCTATGGATGCCTAGTTGGTAGTGGATCAAGGCCTTAAATGGAGCCAAAGATATCTCTATCAAGGCTATGGATGTTTGGCTAATATCAAAGCAATGCCCAATCCTTCCTTGAGCTAATACATGATTCTTAAGGAACATCTAAATAATCTACAAGTCAAAGTGGATGATCAAAGTCATGAAGTCTAGAAATTGTTCTCTAAAGCCCATGGCAAACAGTAAGTGAAATCAAACCACACACACAAAATGACTGAAATTTGATTTTCGATCCTAGTTATGCGTGTGCAAGACTTATTTTAACCATGATTTGATATTAATAATGGTGCATAATCAAGTGGAATAAGTAACCTAATTATTATTCTGAATTAGAGTCTCTGAATTCCAAAATATTGATATGCTTCCCCCAAAAGTTTCCATTTCTTGATGTCAACATACCCCCATTTATAAAAATTAGGACCCTTATATCAAATTTTAAAAATTTGTGTCCAAAATTGAAAATTCACTTAGTCAAATTGTCATTAGCATGTTAGCACATTATCTTTGTCTGAAGATCATCCACACCATGGTTTGATTGACATGTTTTCATATGATCCTTTTTTAATCTTCTAACATTGTTAATGATTAGTTTTTATTTTTCTAGGTTGCAGGTCTAATGGAGCTTCATTTGTGTGAACAATGTCTAGGGTTTTATACTTTAATGTTAATTTTATCCTTTTAGTAGCCTTGGTCTTTAGTTGACCAATTCAACCTATGTTTAAATCATGCTAAAACCCTAGTCTAATTTACGTTAGCCTAGAAATTTTGAAATAAATTCAAATTTACAAAGGTTCATCTTATTCAAATTTATGTGTGATAAAAACTATGTAGGAACATTTATTAATCTTGACTTAGTTTATATTTTCCTAAGGTTCTAGTCATGTTTGTCAACATGACCAAAACCTTGGTCTAAAATCTTTATCATAAGTTATTTATGTCTCAAGACCCCTTTGTTCCTCTTATTATTTATGTGAGTTAATTAAACGTGGAAGCTCCTTTATATTTTATGCTTAGGTCTAAAGTTTTAACCTAAGTTATAAATGTGTTTATTAACATAAGTAAAACCTTAGGCTAACAATTTAACCCTAATTCCATTATATTTACTCAACCTTTCCTATAGAATCAACATGAGGACAACACTTGGTGAAATATCAAAACTCATCCCAAAGATCTATAGTCTGTAGATCCTTCCCCAAGTCAATAATTCAAGTATTTATATCGACAAAGCATGTTTGATTGGGTAAAGAAGATCCAATGGTGTGAAACAAATTCAAAAGGTCAAAATACCTTTGAGCAAACATAGAGATGATAAGTGTCATGACCATGGGCCACAGATTAAAAATTGAGTGATATCCTTAAGATCAACAATGTGTGGCTAACTGTACACATTCTGATCAATGATGATCATTAAGTCAACATTTAAAAGGAATGTTGAATTGATAAGTATCATAATTTTGGTAAAATAATAGTGAGCAACCAATGGCATTCCATCCCTTAGACTGAGATCAATGGAGCAAATTTATCCTTTCAAAGTGGATCTATTGGTGTGAGATAAATATTAATTTTTGAAGAGATCTAAATGAACATGGTAATGAAATGTGTCATAACCATAGTTAACCTAATAGAGATTAACCAATGGCATTTCAACCTCCCAGATCATGATCATTGGTGTAAAGCAAGGTGGACTTTTCAAAAAGCCTAATCAAATGAGAAGGTGCCACATGGCACAATGGAGTTAAGTGGTGGCATGTGTTAGTAGGAAGTATAAGAATCTCTTGGGACTACCAAATGGCTAAATATTAGGAGCTTGAAAGAATATCAATGACCCACAATAAATCCAAAGCCAAAGAGAAATTATAAGTGAAGATGACATGTGTTCAAAAGTGACAAATGGTCATTTTTCAAAATTTAATAGGATATGTGACATGGTGGCACCACATAAATAGGACATGATGGATTTGGATATCTTATGTACCTGATAAGGCAAAGGTATAAATATGAGATCTTAATGTAATCTAATTCATGAAACTCATAGAATTCAAACTTGACTATCACTAGTAAAGCTCTATGCAAACCTACTTGAACCTCTAGAAAATCTCTAGCACATATGGAAGCCCTAATTTGATCATGTGTTCATTATAATTGATCTAAGGAAATTTGAATTGTCATCTATGCAAGGATAATTCAATCTAGAGATGAATTATAGTCCACTGGTGAGCAATTTGATCAAAATTACATCAATGGCAAATCAAAGGGGTGTCTCAAAGGAATATGTGGATTTGTATCTGACTTTAGATGCCAAAGAACTTGTTTTTAAAGACACATAATTTTTTTCAAATGCTTTAAATACTAGAGACAACAACTTGGCAAATTTTTTTTGGACCATTGAAAATCAACCAGTCATCACCATGGAAGAGGATAATAACCTATCTTTGAAGAGGTTGTATGATGATATTTTTTTGATCTAGATGGTAGGCATTCATTATGTAGCAAAAAAACCCAAGGTACTCCATTGTATTAACATTATTTCTCCTATTTTAAAAGAAACCAAGATAGATAAGGACTAGATAATCAATGAACACACTCATAAGAATGTAGCTTACCTTTATAATATAGCATTTGAGTCATATTAAAACTTACCTAAACCCCAAATTAACTTAGCCTCAAATCAATGTTTGGGCCAAGGAGAATAATTTGATGACCATACTAGCCATGTAGTTAGACTTCAAAAACTAAGTCTTCTCAGAATTTGATAAGAAAATCCCCATTAGCTAGTTCATACTAGGGTTAAGAATTATTATGACAATGTCAGTCAAACTATATGTAAATGCCACCACAACCTATGTTAATCTTGTCTACATTCCAATTGCCTATTTCATGGTTGAAAAATAGACTACTTCTCCCCTAGGTGAAAATAAAAGCATCTCTTTGAGTAGATAGATTTGTGAAATTAGGCACAAAAAGAAAACCCAATTTTACATGATGT
Source organism: Torreya grandis (assembly GCA_037957365.1). NCBI lineage: Eukaryota > Viridiplantae > Streptophyta > Pinopsida > Cupressales > Taxaceae > Torreya > Torreya grandis. Next base: position 1,549,051 of record JARHVA010003828.1, on the reverse strand, counting down.
ATCATCTCTTAGATGCTCTTTATGCCACAACCAAGATACCAAACCAAAAAGAGTGGTCACCAAATGGGACACAAACTATTTCCTAATATTATTCTAATTTCACATTTTAAAATATAGGGACCACATTTAGTTCATTTGTGACTGTGTCTATCTATCGTTAAGCGAGGCTATAATTTAAATGCCAATGATGAGGGTTAGCCCTCTCATCAAGAAATATATTGAATCCATGGGAGACATTTGGTTATATCCATACACATTATTATAAGGATTGAAGGGACTTATAGTTATCCCCTTAAGCTACCTATTCATGTCCCTGACAATCTAGTTAAGTGAGAAGTTGCATACTAGATGTTCCATGGCATTGATAGCCTCTAAAAAAACAAAATAAAGTGACTCCATGGTTTTCTAATAACGATTGAGAAGACCATGTTCAAACAATGGGAGAACATTAAGGTAGCATCCAGACATAGAACATCCTTCAAACTGAAAATTGATAAGCTCATATAATTGGACCTTTATCTAAGGGTTAAAGAACATTTGAAGATTAAGGGAATAAATATACCTTATGATCATCAACTTGGTGCTTTTGACCCTATGTACATAAAAAACATCTTCATTCTCTGAGGTCACAAGGAGATTGAAGGAACACAACTTCAGGCTTGAATATAGGCTACAAGCAAATTAGAAGGAAATGATAGATGGTAATTGGGTCCAAGGAAATATCATTTGATAATTAATTCACCTACTAGACCTCTAGAATCTCAACCACAAGTAGAAAACAAACTTGAAGCATAGATTGATCAAAGACCAAAAGAAAATATGCCTCACAAGATTGCATCTTCTTTAGCTCAAGTAGAGGAACAAGGATCACCATTAAAGGAGATTCATATGGTAGCCCTAGGCCCAAATAAGTCTATAGAGGATGCCTTGAAAATACTATCTACTACTTATGAGTCTAATGATGAATAAACCTAAGTGGAAGAAGTTAATGAAGAGAAAGGGAAGGAAGTGGTCTTAAACTTAGTCCCTATTGACACACCCAAGAGAAAAGTTGAGCTCGACATTATGCCCAAAGCCAAGAATCCCAAAGTGACCTTCACTCCACCTTTGGGTGAGGTTAATTTATTTATTAAAGAGAACTTGATATATGGTCCTTCCATTCTAGATTGGTTTATTTATGGACCTAGATTACATTGAGTGCCCACCATGTATCACCCTTAGGCCATGGTGAAGGCAACAGACATCCCTTTGGAGTAATAAATGAAGCCATGGATTATGGATCTACAAGATAAAGAGGAGAAAATATTAGCTACCCCAAGTTAATCAAGTGGAACACAAGTAGAAATTTCATCACCTCAAGTGACACAATCATCATTGGGAGTCAAGTTTGATCCCAAGATAGCTAGATTGCATAGAGTAATAGAGAAAAATATCATGGTAGGGGGTGAGGAGATCACATACCATAAAGTAAAACCATTGACTAATTTGACTCTAATAGTAGGACAAAACCTAGTGAGGGTCATATCTTTGAATAAAATGTTCTTGAATTAGCCCAAGCTCAAACTAAATAGTTATAGGCTACCATCAAAGGCATGCAACAACAAAAGGAGAACTTGGAAAAATAATTTATCTTATCAGTCCTAGAAAAAATGATTAAAATATTTAAAGACACTTTATTTGACATGTTTAATTATTTAAATTCAATAAATTCCAAATAGAGTGTGTTGAATCCACAAGATGCAGTAACCAAGAGCCTAATTAACCACTGAAAAAACTCAAGGGGTAAAATAAAGGATTTGATCAATATCTTGACATAGGATCAAATTCTTGGTTTCAAGACAATTAGATTAGCTCATATTAACATAGTCATGGGATTACTAGTGGACAAGATCAAAAGTTTGAGCACATGGTCTAAGAACCTAGAGAGTCTTCTTGAGGATGGAAAATAATTAGAAAACATGATATATCATATAATTGGGACCATGATCACTAACCCAACTTCACTCAGCCATATGGGTCTAATTAATGATAAAGAATTTAATCTTAGGGATACATTGGTCATGAAAGAAGTAAGAAACAAGAACCAAATAAAGACTCAAGAAGATAACATTAGGATCATGGACATGATTCAAACTACAAAAGAGAAGATTGGGGAAGCTAGGAGCATCAAAGAATCATTAGAGAGAGATGAAAAATATCTTAGAGGCTAGGTGGATTAGGAGGATGAACTCTTCATGGATACTAATGTCAATATGAATCTACTTGATGAGTAGCATGAAAGAGCATCAAAGATCTTGCAATAGAAATAGGGGACTATAGCAACACAAGGGTCTCAAGGTCAAGTTAGTTGACTTGAGTATATTATTTATAACTTAACATGTGTAATATATTGAAAAGAGAATATTTTTATTTGTAAATACATGTGAAAATTTTAAAAAACACTACCTATAGGTTAGTCATTTGAAAATGTAAAGAGGTTTATAGATTGATTGTAAAAGGATAGTTTTCCTTAACACCTATCTGGTTTTCATTTGGTGTGACTAACCAATGTACCAAATGAATTGTCTATATAAAGAGGTATTGTTCATTGTAAAAAGGAGAGGGAGATTTGAGAAAACAACAAAGGCAATGCTTTATTGAAAACACAAGATCCTAAACTAATGTCATACACCTTATTGGTATAAATGAAAATAAACTCAAGTAGAAAAAAAATGACTGTAGTCGGCTACCATTGTAATGATCATGAAGAAATTGGCTATCCAATCTTTTTAAATGATACGTGCTACTAGGACAAATAATGTGAACAATAAAAGGTCAGTCCTAGTGAACATGGAGCTTCCTGGAATGGTGCATGAACTTGATATCATAGAGTAAATCTTGCATTCCTTATGTAAATGTCTTATATTTGAGGTGGTGATAATGCCATTACATTTTTTTGAATTTCTCCACTGTTAGGACCCGGAAGCACCATTGATTACCAAGCAACTAAACATGCAGAATTAAACACAAACCAGATTGCACAACTAGAATTCAGAAATAACATAGAATATGAGAGACAATACACAACTTGTATTAATACTCTTCCAAAAAAGAATACAATGAAGAGATGCCACACTCTTCCACACCTTTCAGGCTTCCCACACCAAGTGTATAGTAATTCTTCTCAAGAGTTCACTCTCCTACCAAAAATGGTCCCAACACACAACTCAAATACAGAATTGGTGTTCACCTCCAACCAATCAGTAATAACCCTACCAGTACACAAGTACTCAAAGTGCTTCAAGTAGATCTCCCATAAGCTTGCAACAACCTACAACTCAACAGACCTTACTTACACATGTAGATCTACCATGAACTTGCAACAATATTATGTACTAATTTTGGATCAAGTAATGCAAATAGCAAATTTTGAAAGGATTGTCTCATTTATTTATGGGAATTGTTATTATGGCTTCCCTCTCATTTGTCTAGTTTAGATTTTATATTTAAATGGTTCTAATGAATTTTGAATGTGCACTTCTAAATGTAGAGAAATGAATTTGTGCAAATTTTATATTAATTGAAATTTCTTAGGTTCATTTCATTTTCTTTGATCTTCTTGTAGATTTTTTAATGCTATTTACATAAAGGGGTAAATATTTGAGTGAATTTGGTTCTTATTTACATTCTTTCACTTCCTTATATGCTTGTCTGATGTGTGGTGGGATTTGATCTTATGATATTTCATGATATGCATTGGTCTTAAGTGAATATTTAGATGATATTTGAACTTTATCATTATGTCTAAAATGAAGATCAACAACATCATTATGTTTCTTCTTTTCCCTATCCTTCCTTTTCTTTATTTTTTGATCAATTCACTTTAAATTAGTTTACATTATAAATTTCCACTTTAGTTTAGTCTTAGATTTAGATTTTGGACATAATTCACTCCACTTATTTGAGATCATCTTAATTTTCATATATTATCTATTAGGCCATGGTTGCTCCCAAGAACCTAGCATTATAAATTTTGTGAAACAATTCACTTGTTCTACCATTGTTCCACTAAAGATAAAAAGATTATCATAACCTACAACTAATGCATTATATTATATGAATTCATAAATAAGTATTTTTTCTTAAACACTTAAAACCACCTATGATACACTTACATGCATCAATAGGGTGGGCAGACCATTGGTGCTTCATAGGATTGTTGTCCCTTTTTCCACTTGATATCTACACACTTGTCTCCTAAACATCATTCCCCTAAGTTTTGCCTCCTATTTTGCACCATCCTCTAGTCATTTTCCATCTTCATTATCCCTTTCCCTAATCTAAAACCCTTTTTTTAAATTTACATGACTATCTCAACTAGGTCAACTTAGTATTGTTATTTACAAAGCTTACTAAGAACTAAGCTAGCCATGGTCGACATAGTTCATTATCTAGTTATGTTTTTATCAATTTTAATACTAGATTGACCAAGTTGACCTTGTTAACCAAAATGTTTGAAAGGATTTAGGGTTAGATTAGCCTATATAAACACATTCATTTCCATCATTTATCATGAAGAGAATAATACGTAAGATATATTTTGAAATTGCTTATCCACCATTTTACTTGAGAAACAATCTTAAGGTTTCATACTTTATTTGGAGATAAATATCTTGTCTTATGGAGAAGTCTTTTGGATGCATTAATAGGTTGTGTACCCTAGAGATAATTTATCCTTATCATCTTTACATACTACAACTACTTATTGTGAAGCACCTTAGCCAAGGGAGATATTGAGGCTCGATGGGTTCATCCTCAAATGTAAGTATTCCTAACTTTGTTCCTCTTTTGTAAGATTAGATAGATATGGATTTGCACTTTTCTTCCATGTATTAGGATTTTGTATACATTGATGAGAGTATATGTCTTATATGCTTTCTGACTTTTGTTGTTTATTATCCCCACTTTGTGCCACAAGCTTTGGTAAGTACTAGATTATATTTATTTACTTTACTTGGTATCAATATAGTGAATATGAAAATATAGGACTTATTTATGGTTTTTCATAGTTTTACTTTATTTGAGGCTTTAAAACCCTACTTAGTGATATTATTATGATAATGGATCCCCTAATTAGGTCTAGCAAATCCATATTGGTCATGTTCTTAATTATATAATATATCCTCAATCAGAAGTGTAAGTAGGATGTATATTCTCTAAGCTAGGATTCATTTGTAGATCTAATAGATTTTTTATTGTACACATTCTGGTGAACTTGACATAGATCTAACCCTTTTAAGTTTTATTTCATGCTTTTCATTTCTATCAGTCTATTATTTTTCTATATTTGTGATACTAGGTCAACCAGACCAATATAGTTTAGAATTTTATGTGTAGGTTTAATGTAAATTCATATCAAAATGACTCTATTCTTTATGTGTAGGTCCTCATCATATACATGTTACTTGATCAAATAGGTCAACATAGTACTCTTCTTTAGTTTTAGATAACAAACTAGGTTTACTAGGTCAACTTAGTTTTTCAGTTAGCATCTAGATAACAAACTAAGTTGTGCAAGTCATCTTAGTCATCCAGTCAGCATCTAGATAATAAACAAAGTTGACCAAGTCAACTTATTCTTATATTCAACATCCAAATAAAAAACTAAGTCATGTAGGTTGACTTAGTCTTCCAATAAACATCTAAATAGCAAACTAAGTTGACTAGGTCAACTTAGTCTTCTAGTCAACATCTAGATAACAAACTAAGTCATGCAGGTCGACTTAGTATTCTAGTCAGCATCTAGATAACAAACTAATTCAACCAAGTTGACTTAGTCATATTAATAAGCTTTAGCAAATAGGGTTTCATAAAACTAGGTCAACCCAATTGACTTAGTTGGCATAACTTACAATAAAAATTCAAGGCACTTCAATAGAAAATTTACAATCCTAATCATATTCCAACCCACCAAAGTTCCTCTCTTTATCTCTCTTTCAATTCATTACTTCATTATAGTTCTATTTTGTGTAAGTTTGTAGTCTTTAAATATGCAATCCTATAGCAAACTAAGTTGACCTAGTCAACTTAGTTCTTAAGGGCTCATGCTTCTACAATACAGTAATAAACCTATCAACTCTATTCTATAATGTTTGTATATAGTTTCATCTGAACCAAATCTATCATGATTAAATTGGGAATTAAAAATTATATGCTAGTAATTAATTCATACTTTTATTTTTAGTTATTCGCATGCGTAGAGTAGCTCACATAGTCTAATTATGTGTTTTTCAATATACAATTTAATTGAACTATTTTGCTCTTTCTTTTACACACTACCAAATCACATAATTTCAAAATTCATTTAAAAATATGTCTACCTAAGGCCTACCTACTTGGATTTCATCATTGAGGTGGAAGTTGTCTTTGTTTTCTAGCCAAGTATAAACACATGGTTAATGGTATATATTGGCTAAGCACCCAAAAATATTATCAATATAGGATTATGAAGTGATGGGGTAGGACCCAATACCAAACTGGTATTATTTCCTACACAAATCCCTTTTAGCCTATATGTTTTGAAATAATGTATAGATTGCTTTTTAGTTCCCTAATTTTAGCCAAAATCCTTATCACACTTAAAATAACACATTATAATAATCTAAAAACACTCAAGATGACCACTTAGTTAGCATTTAATTTTTAATTGATTATATTTTCTCTAACCATTATGTATTGTATTATAAAAACTTGCATTGACCAGTGTTGGTGCAAGGTTTTATGTTGTGTGCCCTAATTGGATCATTCTCATTAATCTAGTTGTTTGTGTGTTTGCTTCCATTTCTTGCTTCAAATTACATTGAAAAATATTTCATTGTTTTTAGCACAAGCCTATAGTATTAAGTCAACCTATTTGACTCTATATCCATTTTTCCAATCAAGTTACAATACTAAGTGGACCTAGTTGACTCTATATCCTTATCTACCCTCTATTCAGTAGTACTAAGTTGACCTGGTCAACTTTGTACACCTTGGTTGGTACTAATTTTTATGTGGATATCTAGTCTTATTTCATAATGATGTCTTCTTTTTAGTTTCCACTTAATCAAGAACATTGCATAATTAAGGATTTAGATCAGAACCTCACTTATTTTATTAATTCAAATGAAACTACTCACTTTTTTCCTTCATCTTTTCCTAATCCAAAACCAATCACTAATCAGTTGAGGCCTTCATCCTATTCCTACTCTAAATAACAATGTTGGGAATACTCCACCCAACACCCTTCTTCCCACCAACATTAATAATCCCCCTCCTGTCAACACTAATACCCCACCGTCAAATACTAATACACAAATCAACACAACTCAAATTCTTTCTCAAATAGTTCAACAAATGAACATCATGCAAACAAATACCCATTTCCAAATGATGCAACTACATCAACATTTATTACACATGACTCGTCAACCACCTCAAGTCATCACGTCTCAACCAAATCAAAATTTTGTCCTTCTTCCTCTTAGAGATGCCAATGGGAATATCATCCCTCAACCTCTAATGAATAACAAAATGCTTCAACATATTCAAAATGAACCTTTATCTCCATTTATTATGTCTATAGATATTAAAAACATTTCCCTAGCTATCACATATGATGGGACTAAGAACCCTACTATCTTTCTTAAGTCTTTTGGTAATCTCTATAAGGAATGGGTCCAAACTAAAAACTTTGCTACCACCAAGATCTTATCCAAAACCTTTGTTGGTGATTCACTTGAATGGTATAACCAACATCCTAGACATTCCATCTCATAACTAGAGGATTTAGTTAATGCTTTAGTGAATGAATTCCAATATGATGACCTTGAAAATTACCTTAGCCATTGCATTAATGCCAAGCAACTTCCTAATGAATCTGCTCACACTTTCATAAAATGATGAAAGTATCTAGATCACAAATTAGACCATAACATGAATGATGATACTCTTTTAAAACTATTTATTACTACTCTTAAATCCCCCCTTCAATACAAAATTTAAATCTTTTCCCCTAAAAATTTAAAAGAATCCTTAGACCAAGTAAAAAGGAAAGACATTATTATGAATCAATTTAAAACACCTCAAATAACTACTAAGGAACCTTTCCAATAATTTTCTCATAATATTGATCCATCCAAGCCTCCCCAACCTCAAAATGGAGCATCCAGTTCAGCAAATTTTGATCCAACCCACCCTCCCTTGATTTTAGAACAACTTAACAATAAATTGCCATCCTCTAAACCCATGAGTTTTGATCCTTCCAAACCTCCTCAAAAATGGTAAAATATTAATAATTATTGTTGGTGTCATGATACTATAGGTCATTCTCATGAGTCTTATCATGATCTTCATCAATTTTTTATTGCTTCCTTACTTTATCCACATTTCAATCTTGATAATCTAATAAAACAATGTTATCAAGACTCTCTTCAAGCCTCATAAATTCAATCTAAAGAAACACAATCACATCAACATCAAATACCTAATGAACAACAAGACTTATCCCATACCTACACCTCATCCACTAATGTTATTCACACCATAGTTGATCCTTTTTTCTACACCAATAAGGAAAGGATAGCTAACATGAACAACTTTAAGAATATTATTGCATCCATTGAACCTCAACCTCTTAGGTCACATGAACCAAATGAGTAGCTAGTTCAAATGCCTACTCTATAGTATATCATACATGGTCCTCCTTTACCTCTTTTACCTCTTCATACCTTTCTTATACATCCTATGTCAAATTTAACCTCCTTAAAATCTAAATAACCAACACATTTACCTATCTCCAAACACACCTACCAACCCAATACAAATCAATATAATGGTTCAATGTTACCTCCCTCCACCTCAAATGTTGGGGAATCTTGATATGCCCATCCACATATCCCTTAAAAACTTGGGGCATCTTGCAATGCCCATTCCTACATCCACTTGCCCATTGGGGCATATTATGATGCCCACTCTTATTCTACAATGCATAATAATAAACAAATTCAATTTCAACAAACCTTTCAAGACTTATAAACTTGTGTTTCACATGATCATCCTTAATACATATGTTATCATAGATCTTACTTTTTTCATTTTTGTCTCATGTGTCTTTTGTTTTGTTCACTTTACCTCTTTTAGTCACATTTTCCTAGCATCATTGTAACCTTTAGGTTCTTTGGTTTTATTACACATTACATTTGGCATTTTTTTTCATTTTGGTTCTTATATATCTCTTTCATTTTTGTCTTTTTATGTCATTATTTGCCTTATTAGCTTTATGATTATTTCCCCCCCATTATTTAACATTCACCTCCTTGGTGTTCACCTTGTGAGTTACAATGTAAGACCATGGATAGAACCAGACTCTCCTCAAAAATTACCACATTAAAACATCTTTAAACCACTTTTTTGGATGAATACTACTTTCATTAGTGATTTTACTAGATTTTTTGTAGGTTAATATGGCTTCTCTTAGTGACATGACTATCATAGCATAGCCCCATTCATTTTATAACATTATTTTACCTCCTTATGATCAGCTATGATCATATTAATTATTATATAACTTATTACATAGTGAATCTCTTATGATCCCCATATTTCCCTTATTTCCTTTCATTTGTGTCTCAAATCGATCAATTTTGAGATTGCTTACTTACTTGTGGGCAAGTCTAGGAGTATTTAGACACTTTGGTCTTTAGGTCCTTTTCTATAGTGACCAAGTGTAAGATATCTTATGTTTTCCACATATTTCACTCATGTTTGGTTCTCTAAATCTGTATAGAGGAGGAGGAATAAAAAAATCCAAAACAAGTTAAAATCCAAATCATAAAATACAAACAAAAGATAATGATTCAAAGGCAAAAAATATATTAAAAGTCAGATCACACCAAAAAATGTGATATATATTTGGCACATCTCTTATCTTAATCAAAGCTCAAAATCCATAGTTGGCCTCATCATAGATCCAATATCCTTTAGGGTGTGGTAGGCTAGTAGACAAGGGTAAGAGGTCTCATTATATCATATACTATCTAGTTCCACCTACTTTCTCATGCAAGTACCCAATCTTTGTGGTAGACTGATAGCTCTATAATAAGTTCTAAAGAATGGGTAACACATTGTGGTAATGTAGGTCCATTTTAGTTTTCAATCTTATAGCCTTCATGGGTTGATCTATGTAGTTCACTTATTAGCCCAAGATTTGTGTTCATTAGTCAAAATGTCCTAAGTCCTTGGTGTTGATAGTTCTTAGCCTTTCTCACTTACCTAGTGTGTCTCATTCTTGCTAAGGATGTTCACATCACCCATGTGGTGATGCACATTCCTTATTTACATCATATTTTCCTTATATTCCCCTTGTTATATATTGCTTTTATTTGATCACAACCTTGATCACATATACATTATTATGCCTCTTAGTTTATAGTTTGTGAGTTGCATTATAAGACCTTGGATAGGACCAGGCCTTCCTCACAAACACCCTTACACCATCTCATTTTCATACTATTCATGTCATTAGATGGTTTTGTTTTCTTACATGGTATCTTAGAACAAGCATTAATTTTGAGTTTTCATCCTTTAGAGCTTTTTATTTTCATTTATTTATCATTTTCTTGTTTGATTTTTATTGACTTCACTTTATTTTACATATGACATTTGGCAGTCTTACATGTTTTTCTTTCGGTATGACTTATTCATTTTTGTGTTACATCTTGACTTACATTTCATTTTCAATAATTCATGTTTTTATTTATGTTTGATTTAACATGATTATCTTACATGGGGTTACTTGTCACTTACATATCTTTCTTCAAGTCTTCTTGCATTGATATTTCATTTGTCATTCATGTTTTACATGCTTATCAATGTGATTTAGTATGTTCTAGATTCTTTTTTTCCATTTAGGTTTTACATGCTTCCCAACATGATTTAGTATGTTCTATATTTTTTTTGCCATTTATGTTTTACATACTTCTCAAAGTGATTTAATATGTTGTACATTATTTTTTGCCATTCATGTTTTACATACTTCCCAATTTGATTTGGTATATTTTACATTACTTTTTCCATTTATGTTTTACATGCTTTCCAATGTGATTTAGTGTGTTCTAAAATCATTTATCATCATTTTATCATTCACTTTCCATCAATCTTTTAGTTCTAGCCTTGCCTTAACAATCCTAATTTACCAATTTTCCTAAGTACTTCATTTCTACTTTAACAATCCTACGTACTCAAGCATTGCTTCTATTATTAGTTTTGCATCCCTAGGGTTTCTCAAATATAGGTAATACACCCTCCATGATCAAGACTAGGATGTTTTCATGTAATAATTTAGTATAAAGGTAAGTTAAGGTATGTATATGGTATTTTCAGTCACTCTCATTTCATTTTATTATTACTTGATGTATGTAATTTCTAGTTATCTTAGTCTCATGTGTTTTTATGTTCTTTCTTGAAAAACCATCCCATATTACACTCACATGACATGTGATGAGTTTCAACTGGGGCATATGTATACATAAAATATTTTCAAAATTTACCTCTTACTAACACTTTTTATCTTACATGAACCTATCAAGTCTTAATCTCTCTGAGTGCACGGCCTAAGGGGTGCACTTAGAAAGGGGTGGGTAGACCATTGATGCTTCAAAAGATTATTGTCCCTTTTGACACTTGATATCTACACACTTATCTCCTTAAAACCATTCCCCTAAGCTTTTCCTCCTATTTTTCACCCTCTTTTAGTCATTTTCCATCTTTATTATCCCTTTCCCTAACCTAAAACCCTTTTTTGTAGTTTACATGATTATGTCAGCCAGATCGACTTAGTTTTTATTTAAAAAGCTTACTAAGAAATAAGTCAGGCATGGATGACATAGTTCATTATCTAGTTATGTTTTTATCAATTTCAATACTAGGTCGATCAGGTTGACCTTGTCAATTAAATATTTTGAAAGGGTTTAGGTTTATATCTACCTATATAAACACATTCATTTCCATCATTTATCATGAAGAGAATAAGAAGATATATTATTCATATGCTTATCCAACATTCTACTTTAAGATCAAGCTTAGGGTTTCATAATTTATTTGGAGATATGGATCTTATCTAATGGAGAAGTCTTTTGGATGCATTGACAGGTTATGTAGCTTAGAGCTGATTTATCCTTATCATATTTACATAACACAATAACCTCTTTTGAATCACCTTAGCCAAGGGAACTATTGAAGCTTAGTGGGTTCATCTTCAAAGGTAAGTATTCCTTTGTTCCTCCTTTTTAAGAGTAGATAGATATGCATTTGCGCTTCTCTTCTATTCATTAAGACTATGTATACAATGATGAGAGTATATGTTTTCTATACATGTTTAATTTTATTATTTATTACCCGCACTTTGTGCCACAAGCTTTGGTGAGCACTAAATTAGATTTCTTTTCTTTACTTATTATTATAGTGAATATACAAACATAGGAATTAATTAGGGTTATTACATAGTTTTGATTGATTAGAGGCTTTGGAACCCTCCCTAGTGATATTAATATGATAAAAGATCCCCTAATTAGGTCTAGTGGATTCATATTGGTCATGTTCCCAACTATCTAATATATTCCCAATCAGAAGTGTAAGTAGGATCTATCTTCTCTAAGGTAGGATTGATTTATAGATCTGATAAAAAAATTATTAAATACAAAAACCAAAGAAACACCAATATTGATCATGAAAAAAAAGGTAATTTTGAACCTAATTGGTTAAGTCCACACATCATCATTTCTAAATATGGATCAGGTGCTTACAAACTAGTAATAGAATAAGGAGAATAACTTGATGTACCTATGAACATCATGCACATTAAGTGTTTCCATACCTAAATTTATCAAATGGTGTTGTATATATGTATCTAAAAAAAATCAAATAAAAAATAGAAATAAAAATAATTCATCCAAAAGTGAAAAACATTGTTTTGGAAATTTAGATAAGTACCATGGTGAAAACTAGTTTTTGGTTCCATGCATAGACCATTATCTATATGCACCCTATTTACTTTGAAACATCCCCTATAAATATCCATTTTTATATATTAATTATTAATTTATAAATATCTCATCCTTATAGTTGCTGATGAAATTTTAGTTTAAGGTTTTATCTTCATAGTTACATGGCAATGCCTTTGTTCATATTTTTAGTATAATCTTGGTTATAACACATAGATATGACCCAACATCACTCTAAAAATTAAAAAACTTATCCATAATAAAAACATGTCAACTATAATACTTTATTTGGAGGGTACCTCTCATCTAATCATCATAATCCTATCTAATATCATAACTTTCCATCTCTTCCCTCATTTGAATAACTACATCATCACGAGGTTTGCATAGAATATGTATGAAAAAATTAGATACATGGGTTATATAGGGTTAGCTCTACCACCATCATCACCCAAAATAATAAAAAATCATAAAATCAATCCAAAAATAAAAGTGTCCATAGTCAACATATCCTAGTTATCATTTACATGGATTACCCATCAAATAGTTAACATGTCAAAGATGTCATACCTCAAAGGGTTATACTCTAGTGAAATAAGTACAAAAATACATTTATTTATTTGTTTGTTTAATTTACTTTCTTGTTTATAAAAAATTGTGTGTTTTTATTACATACTTGTATATTTGTTTGTTTATTTTCTTTTTTTCCTTACTTGATTTCATTGTTGCAAACACTTTTTATCTTGTTTTTATTCTTTCTATTTGTTGATTCTAGATCACTATGAGCATTAAAAACTATGTTATTATGATATCATATATTATGATAAACTACATATTGCACTTGTGACTCTATTAGTCATTTTGTGTATAACGTAATATACATCATGTTTTTTCTATAACAATAGTAAATACTATATTATGCAACATAAAAATAAATATTTCTTAATTCATGTCAGAAAATAATTTTGAAACTCCATGAAAATACTATCAAAATTAGTTATTCACCCAATCCAAATCTTTACTCCAACCCTAAACATACATCACATCCCTAACCCATGTGAACCCATTCAAATAATAACAATATAACTTCACATTCATGTCAATCACCTATATATAACTCCCTAAAGAACTTAATATACTTCATCAATAATCCATTAGGAATTTTAAACCATACATCCCATAATCACCTTTATCTACCAAAAATAAATCAAATCCATGATACCAATCATGTGATCAATCATCATTAATCCATGCAGTCAATTTACTTTTTGTGTTATTCTTGCACATAAATAAACTAAATTAAGCCATTAACTTAATCACTTCCCTAATCTTTCAATTTAATCTCTAAAACCTATTGATTGGAAACTAATAAATAATGGCATCCATAATATCCCCATCAAATCAATTCATCATCAAAACCATTCAAAATGTTTAAGCATTAGCTTAATAAGGTTACTTACACCCATGAGATGGTGTAATTAATCCATCCTTGTCCTAATATCCATTCAAGACTTTTAGAATACTTAAAAATATATCTTTCCTCATTATCATAACCCTTATCATACAACCTTTTCATCAAATTAATCAATCTCTTTATTTTACCTTGTAAATAAATGTAATAAAATTTTATCAATCATCCTTGGAAAATTTATTTATCCTTTTAAATCCCACATATTACCAATGGGATATGTCATTCCCACATCCAATTTTTTTCATATATCATTTATTAAGGCACAATTTAAGAGTACAACTTTAAAAATGGGAAATCTTATTTTTATAATAATCTTTCTAATACCTATTTTCTTGGGTAATATCATTTTTAAATATTCTTATCATCATGCAAGAATTTTATTGAAACTCCTACTTCTATTAAATGGTGGTATTGATTATTTCATTTATCTATATCTCTATTTCAATCATTTATTATCCTTTATTCTCCCATATAAATACTTGAGGGGGAATCATTCAATCATTAAAATCCACTTGGGGCATCATATTTCTACATCTATTTTCACTCTACTTTTTCTTTAATCTTTAATAGGTTTTGATTCTTCTATTTTCAACACTCTTTAAAAGTGGTAAATTAGGACACATAAATTCCACCAAATTTAATTTTGTGATTTACTTTGATTAAAATTGACACACTAACTCAATAATCATCCCAAATTAAAATTCCCCTCTCTTTTTTAAATAATTAATTAATATATATTAATTAATTAATTATATACACATAATTATTCAAAATTACCTAAACACTATAAGTTATACCTAATCTAGGCATCTTCAACACTTATCTCAACCAAATGTTGAATCATCTAACCAACTCCTTTACTTCCTCAACCATTTGTTGAGTCACCTCTAAACATTTCAACTACCTTGGTGAGTTATACAACTAACTTGATTGATTCCTAATATATTTTAAACTACCAACTAAATCTACATATTCTTCTCACACGCATGATAAATAGTCATCATTCATTGAGATGAGGACTCAAATCCAACTACTAAATATTATCATAATTAAACAAATATAGATTACTATAAACCATTTATATTATCACCCTCAAATCTATAAATTGATGTGTCATCATCCATTTTCATCATCTACCTTTAATATATTAAATTTATACCAAATTTATTTTATGAATAAATTAATAATCCAAGTTATTTTCACCCATATTCTACCCAATTCACCTTTGTTTGGAAAAATGAATTGAGCACCCACATTTAATCACATAAGAGCAATTCATATGCTCACAATGAAGGTGATGAGTTCATTTTTTCATGTTTTTTAAGTATCTTGTTATTTATATTTATTTCATTATTTTTTCTCAATATAAGGTTTTAGTTTAGATTTAGTATAGGATTTTCATTAATTTCTATCTCCTAGGTTGTATTATAACTCTAAATTTTTAGTTATCACAATAGGTTTTCAAAGATTCAAAGTAATAAAAGATTAGATTCAAAAAGCTTAATAAATAAGACATGATATAATATGGCACATTTTAGAATATGGGGTCATGTGACATGAACATGCACTCACTTTAAAAAGACTTAAAGTATTAAATAATATATAATTGAATCATATACAAAACAATAATAGGATCAATGTTATGGGTTGAAAATACAATTTCAATTAATCATATAGATTCATAGCATTCCATATAATTTTTTAAAAATTAGGGGGAATGATACTTGTTCATGCTCATATACACACATTTAAAATTTTAAATATTAAAATTTACAAAATATAATGAAACTTATTCATGCACATTTTCAATGTCCAAACTCTCAAAGTTTCAAATTGGAAAAAATCATGATACTTGTTCATACATATTTTCAAAGTTACAAAGTTAAAAGTTATAATTTTAAAGGAAAAAATATTCAATTCAATTAAAATATATGAACAATGTGGTCATGATGGGTATATTCATATTCTTAATTCTATATCAATCATGAAATTATAATCTATGTTAGGGTTCATTAATGTTAAATGAATTTGGAATCAATTGTAACTAACCCATTGTATGGTTCCATCTTCTATTATAGGTGATGTACATTTGAGTTCAGTGACATTCAATGTTCTTGGTGTCACTTCTATCCAACCTATTGTGGTTCAAAATTTTTAGATTAGTACATTAAGTATTATTTCCTATTTGTGATGGTTGAAATAATTCATCTTTTAAACTCTATAAATTGATTAGTTATTAAAATTTTATACTTTATCACTCATCACCATTTATTCAAATTATTCAAAGTGATTCACCAAAGGGGCATAGTTCTCCAACATCAGTTAGAGATTAAATGGTATTTTGGTTTCTCCTACATTCACATGTACTCATTGTTTTATCTCTTTTTAATTTTTTTCAATTCTCAATTCTCCATTATTTTAATATTTCAAATTTAAAAGATTCAAATTTATAAATTATAATGAAATGTGTCCATGCACATTTTTAATGTCTAAAAGTTCAAAGTTTCAAAATGGGAAAAATTGTGATACTTGGTCATGCATATTTTTAAAGTTCCAAAGATAAAAGTTATAATTTCAAAGGGAAAAATATTCATTTCAATTCAAATATATGAAAAATGTAGTCATGATGGGGGGATCCATATTATTAATTCTATATCAATCATGAAACTATAATCTAAATCCATATACAATGATGTGCTTTGATTTGTGTAGGTACTGCATGTTAGGTTTCACTATTGCTCAATGATTTTGAAATTAATTATAGCTAACCCATTCTGTGGTTCCATTTTCTATTACAGGGGATATATGTTTGAGTTTAGTGACACTCAATGGTCTTGGTGTCACTTCTAACCAACCCATTATGGTTCCACCTTTCTTGGATTAGTACATTAAGTATCATTTCTTATTCATGATGTTGAAATAATCCATATTTTAAACTCTATATATTGATTAGTTATTCAAAATTTAGACTTGATCACTCTCAATTCACCATTTGTTCAAATTATTCAAAGTGATTTAACAAGGGGCCATAGTTCTCCATCATCAGCTAGAGATTAAATTGGATTTTTATTTCTCCTATATACATGTGTACTCCTTGTTTTATCTCCTTTTATTTTTTTTAAATTTTAAATTTTCAATTATTTTAATATTTCAAATTTTAAAGATTTAAATTTAAAAAATATAATGTAAGTTATTTATGCACATTTTTTATTTCCAAAAGTTCAAATTTTCAAAATGGAAAAAATAAGGATACTTGTTTATGCATATTTTTTAAGTTCCAAAGTTAAAAGTTACAGTTTCAAAGGAAAAAATATTCATTTGAATTAAATTATATGAAAAATTTGGTCATTATGGGGGCATCAATATTATTAATTTGATATCAATCATGAAAAATAATTACGATCCATCTACAATGATGTGATTTGATTTGTGTAGGTAATGTATGTTAGGGTTCATTGATGATCGATGAGTTTGAAATTGATTATAGATAACCCATGTTGTGGTTTTATATTATATTGTAAGTGATGTATGTTTGTGCTTAGTGAGACTCAATGGCCTTGGTATCATTCCTATCCATTCCATTGTGGTTCCACATTCTTAGATTCGTAAATTCAGAATTATTTCTTATTCATGAGAGTCATAATAATGCATCTTTTATACTCTAGATCTTTATTAGTTATTTAAATTTAGACTTGATCACTCTTAATTCACTATTTATTCAAATTATCCAACATCAGTTAGAGAATAAATGGTATTTTGGTTTCTCCTACATACACTTGTACTCATTATTTTATCTCTTTTTAATTTTTTTTCAATTCTCAATTTTCCATTCTTTTAATATTTAAAATTTCAAAGATTCAAATTTACAAAATATAATGAAACTTTTTCATGCACATTTTCAATGTCCAAAACTTCAAAGTTTCAAAAAAAAAATGGTTATACTTATTCATGCATATTTTCAAAGTTTCAAAGTTAAAATTAACAATTTCAAAGGAAAAAATATTCATTTCAATTCAAAACTATAAAAAAATGTGGTCATGATAGGGGCATCCATATTCTTAATTCTATATCAATCATGAAAATGTAATTTAGATCCATCTACAACAATGTGATTTGATTTGTGTAGGTAATATATGTTGGGGTTCACTAATTCTCAATGACTTTGGAATTAATTATAGATAACCCATTATGTGGTTCCATCTTCTATTGCAAGTGATGTACATTTAGGTTTTGTGACACTCAATGGCCTTGGTTTCACATCTATCCAACCCATTACAGTTCAAAAAAATTAGATTAATACATTAAGTATTATTTCTTATTTGTGAGGGTTAGAATAGTGCATCTTTTAAACTTTATATCTTGATTAGTTATTCAAAATTTAGACTTGATCTCTCTCAATTCACCATTTTTTCAAATTATTCAAAGTGATTCAACAAAGGGGCACATTTCTCCATCATCAATTAGAGATTAAATGGTATATTAGTTTCTCCTACATACATGTGTACTCCTTATTTTCTCTTTTTTAAATTTTTTTTCAATTTTAAATTCTTTTAAAATTTCAAAATGAATAAATGACTACTTCATTAGTTATTGTAGGGTTTGCTACATTTGAGTTCCATGTATAATGGAAGTATGACCTCAAATAAAAAGTGTGTTGCAAACACTTAGGTTTAAATTATTTATCCTTTACTTTATAAATTTCATTACTAGAATAAAGTGGAGGAAAATTTAGGCACATAAATTTGGTAATATGTATTGTACATACAAAAATCAACATGTAATCCTTCGTATACTCAAATTTTAAAATTTTGGATGAGATAGTCAATGAAATAATAATGAGATGAGTGGTCTATTGGATTGTTTATCTGGGTTGGTTCAATTGAGGGATTTGGATCAAAATATCTATAAGGGATAGTTGGTTAGGTTGAGATATAGGAGTAGGGTTTTGAGAAATAGGTAGCAAAGGATGCTCATGGAATAATAAAATAGATCACATGAATTATATTGGTATTTTAAAGAAGTGAATTAAGATGTGATAGAGTTAAAATAACCTTCAAGATGGATAAGGTCAAGTTAATCGAGTTCTTAATTAACATTAGGCTCTAGGAATTGAGCAAAGTTGGGTTGAAGGCTCTTGGGATTTAGTTTTTTATTTGAGGTTGGTTATACATAGTTAATGACTTAAGTGAATCAAATGAGATATGGCAAAGCTATAATAAAGGATAAAATGGGTAAATGATCAAATTTTTAATTTGTTGACTTGATGAGCTAGAAAGTATATTGGCCTTGCTATTTGGTCTTCTATTAGATGAGTTTATTGGTCAAGATTATTTATTTGGATAATAATGAGGATTGGAAGAGGAATGGAATGTTATAATTATATTATAATATTTTATTTAATGTAACCATAGTTTTTGTTCATCTGTATGAGGTTGGGAAATTTAGTAAATTTTATTACTTTGTGGAGATGAGCCTGTTATAGGAGCATCATCCAAGAGTGAGGCAATTATAGTTTTTATTTTAAATCATACTTTACTGATTCTATTTTCTTTGTGAAGTGTTTAATTTCTAATTTTTAAATTTGAATTTTTTATTTTATTAAGGTTTGTTCTTTTTATAATTTTGAAAAGGCTCTGATTGGGCTAGTTTTAGGTTTTCAACAAGGATTTTCGTATTGAAAAATAATTATAATATTGATGAAATAAAAATGCTTGAAAAAAAGGAAACATTTTTTTATATTTTGAAATATTTTATTGGGATTTAATAATTAAATGATAATCAAAATTGAATTGAAACTAATAATGTAAATTCTTTTTTCTTTATTTTTTCCTTGATTTTGAGAATGCACGAATTTGCTTGTGTGCACTAAAATGAAATATTTTGATTTTATCCTTTTTGTATGGATGAATGAAAATATATAATTAAATATGAATCTTAAATATGAAAATAATAAAACTAGATTTATAACTCATATTTTATATATGCATTGCAATTTATAAAATTTTAAGATCTAGTTTTCTATACACAAAGTTAGTATGCATTTTTTTTAATTTTTAGTTGTCATGTAAAATTTATGTGCATATAAAATGATATTTTTTTGATTGAATTTTAATATATGGTTCTAATATATGAATTATTATATATTTATTTATCATGTAATAAATAAAAAAATCTAGATGTAAACTTTCTTTTAAATTTTTTAGTTGTGTATGCAAATTATTGTTGTGGTTGTGTATATTTAGGACAACGTGTGCTATGAAAAATGAAAAATATTTTTTTTTGGTTGGGTTTATATAATTTTAAATATCACCCATCTATATTATATATAATGTGCAAAGTAATGTTCTTTTAGATCTAAAATGTATGAAATGCAACTAGGATGACAAAAAAAATCAAATGCATAGAAAAGAAGGATAAATGAATAATTTTTAGATAATTTTTTGAATTAATATTTTTTAATTGAAATATATTATATTAAAAATAAATATAATTTAATAATAAAACTAATTAACAAAAAAATAATAAAATGAATCCTTCAACATGACAAAAACAAAGATCAAATAAAGTTGAATAATTTGATAAGTTATCCAATCCTCTAGTAGTTAGTCCCATATGTATTACTTAGAAGATGACCATGGTTCTATCCAACAAGAAGATAACAAATAGGATATCATCACAAAATAAATTTAAGGAAGATATAGATGAATGGTATCTAGTAACTAAAAAAATGATAGAGTATTGGTTTCAAATAGTTTAGCATCTTTCTCTAACTTGTATGAATGACTAGAAGACTACCATGATGTTTAAAATAAGTTATTAAAAAAAATATAATGTATAATAAGGATCTATAACACTTGTAAAATATAATCTCTAATGCAATTTTTTAGATCTAAATTTATAATAAAAATGAAATACTTGGAAGGAAGGGAAGAAGTTTTAAGTTGAAGTTAATTGAAGTTTAACTAGGAGCTTGTTGAAGATAACTTGGAAGTTATTAAAATTGACTCATAATGCTTAAGAATGTACTAGGGGTTAACCCAGTGATGATAGCTTAGCGTTGAGTGAGTGAGTGGAGTCTTAGAAGTGGGAGGTCTCAAGGACCATTCCCTAGGATGAGCACTCTCTAACATAGTTCCTACATTAAGTTATGATAGGTTATTCATGAAAAGTATCCACTATGAAATCGGATACCGACTCAATGTTCACAATGGGGGTCAACATATGGATTGAAACCTATGTTTAATGCAACTAGGCAAGTCCATAGTCTATGGGTAAGGATACTATTCACCACTATCTTGGGCATTCTGATTATAAAAATGCCTATAGTCTTGGGTCTATTTTAAAAATCTTGTTACCCAACATTTATCCCATTAATGGGTCAATAGTAAACAAGCATGAAGTAGGAAAGTAAGGAGTGAAATTATATGGGAACCTCTACCTCCAAGCTAGTTCAAACTAAATTTTCATGGAGTGTGTTGAGGTAATACCAAGATTTTAGTGTGCATGCATAATTGAAGATTACAATGGTTACCTGATCATAGTTGCCTTTGTTAAACTTATGGTTGGCACCAACAATAAATTAGAGGCTTAAGCTATGACTGTTGTCCTAGAATTAGTAGTGGAATATGGCATTGAGTCCTTGATTATTGAATGGGATTCACTCATGGTGATTCTAACCCTTTCAAATCAATGACTTAAATCATGGAAGCTCAATAATATTTTATCCAAATCCTAGGAGCTTCTTCAACTATTTTAGGAATGGAAAGGGGTGCATTATGTCCATGAGGTGAATGTGGTTGTAAATTTTCTTTCCAATGCTGAGAATAATCAAGAAGAAGGTTTTTGCATTGATAATTATAAATCAAAGTGGATATATATTAATGGCATCGATCACATTAAAATATAATCATTTGTGAATTTAGTAGTTAGTGAGTTTATCAAATTTATGGCATGCCATGATGATGATCTTAATGACAAGACATGGGTATCAGATTACAAATTTGGTGGAATGTTTGAGCTAGATTTATCTTTGGTAATCATTATTATTGGTGGTATCCATTTTTGTTAAGATCCTTTATCAAAGAAGGTAGGTGGTAGTGATTATCTGGTGTAATAGAAAAAGCTTTGGTGGAGTCAATCGATTGGTCGATAGTGTTTGGTAGTTGCTCCAAGTGTGAGATGGGTTTTATGGAGATGGTGTCCTCATGAAAAATGTATCATATCTTCTAGTTTATTTTAGAGGTTATGGTGGAGGATATAGCTTGAATTTTTGGCATGTAGGAGATCGGTTATAGTTTATGTTAGTGTGTCAACTTGGAAATTCTCTCTTTTCACCTCTAATCTACTCTTGCTAGTTTTTAATAAAGGTATGGTTAAAGATTTGGTCAAAAAAATTGTTTGACCTAAGTTTAGGATTAATATCCTATCTAAAATAGATATGGTAGATTTAAGGCCTTTTTCAAAATTTCCTTTCACTAGTAAGGATGGGTTAGGGTATATTCTAGTTTCTATTTTTAGACTTCTAGAAGATAGGTTTGTAGAAATAATTAACTTTATGGAAGAATTAGCTTCCTTCTACTCGGATGAAGAGGAAGAAGTGGTGGAAAAATATGTGGTCCTTCCTAAGTTTTTAAGTCTTTGGGATCTATTATTAGAGTTGGATATTTATAAGGAAATAAAGTGATCGCTTGAATGAGTGGTCATGATCAAGATTATTCTTTAGGGTTCTTGTCATAGGAAGTTCCTGGTTCTACCCTAGATCAAAAATTTGAGGTTTTATGTGGTAGAATCTTCCTCTAGGACTAGTTTTGTGAGGAGTGAAAAGTAAAATTAAGTAGTGAGGTTGATTGAATGGAAAGGTGTCATACTAGGTGAAGACCCAAAGCATCCTTTTGAGCAACCGGTGTCTATGGAAAAACATGTCCTAGATAGTGATATTTTTCATGTCAGTTGGGATGATTCTTAGGTGGTTGAGTTAGAATAATATGTTTTTGGTAAATCATTTGGTCTATATTTACCTGTATCTTCAATGTTAAAATTTTTTTGTATGCACCAATTTTATACTTTAACTACTCATAGTACTAACATAATACTTAAAGTCTTTTGGTAGTTATGGTATTTTTATCCTATGCCTTCAGATAAATATCATTAAACTAGACCTAAAAAAAATTATTTTCCTTTTATAGGTATCAGTCCTAATAACCCTAAGATCAATTAAAAAATGTACTAAGGGTTTAGAATAATGAACATAAAAAAATAGATTAAAAATACAACATAAATCATGAAAGACATGAAAGCTCAAGTCTCGAGTACCAATTTCAAAAATATTTCTTCAGTGACAAACTTCAAGATAAATGCATGCATCAGTTATGAAACTTTCACATCATTTTTATGAACTACCATGATAGTAGCACAAACCACTAGGGTGGTTGTGTAGACCATTGCACCTATTTCACTATTGCATGAATTATTTTGAAACATAAGTCCAAGAACTCAATAAATGAAAATT
This sequence comes from Torreya grandis, assembly GCA_037957365.1. Lineage (NCBI taxonomy): Eukaryota > Viridiplantae > Streptophyta > Pinopsida > Cupressales > Taxaceae > Torreya > Torreya grandis. Next base: position 1,525,053 of record JARHVA010003828.1, on the reverse strand, counting down.
TTAAGTTTGTAAGGGATAGAAAAGATGAAAAATAATAAAGATAAGGAGAGGAAAATTTTTGATAATGTTTTAAAGGACATCATAACATCATCATTAGATTTCATAAATGTTGCAATATGTAAAATTTGGGTGCACATATATTGCACCCTTAGGGAGACACATCATCATGAGTTGATGAAGGTGTTTTACTTGAGTAGTGAGACACTAGAGGAAAAATGAGTTTTATAAAACTTGCATCACTTACCTGTATAGTATATAAAATTTAGATGAGACACCCTAGTGACCTAAAAGTGATAAATGAGAATTAAGTATAGTTTTAAAATAAAAGTGAAAAATATACTAACTATTCAAAATATGAAAAAATTTTACTTATAATTTACATGGGTATGAAAGTAATACCTTAACCATCATGCTTTGAGGAATAATTTTGGTGCTAAGTGATATGTCAACCTGCAAGTCTAAAGATTAAAAATGACATATTTTGTAACAAAATTATGGAAAATGAAACATTACAATTTTCATCTTTTGAGTTGTCTAGTGTTAGTTCAAGGCTAAAAATTTATGAATAAATTTTAAGATGTGAGAAAGTGTTAGTTCAAGGATAAAAAGTTATGAATACATTATAAAATCTGAGAAAACAAAAAATTTAAATAAATTTAACCAAAATTATTTTTTATTGAAAATTAATGGCTATAAAATAAAAGTACATATTAAAAAACTTGTTGAATTTATAAGTCATCTATGCATTTTTAGTTTTGAGAATTTGATCTATGAAATCCTTGTTATGAAATAATTTGAGAGAGAAGACAAATTAAAAATGATGAGGAAAGGATGGAAGTATTACTATAGGTAATGGAATTGATGCAGGCATGGGTAAGATACACTAATTTTTGTGCTTTATACTTAGGTTTGAGTTTTTGCTATAAATGTACATTAGTCTAGTAGTTTATAAAAACTCTTACATAGTGGTGTTTATTGCATTGTATCATATAGGATAAAGTTAAATTCTAATGCATTCAAAAAAATTATGATCTACTAGAGGGTATTTAGGGTATGTGTGGTTGATTGGTATAATTTCCAATGTTAAGGAAAAACCATCAGTCTTTACAAATTTATAATTATGCTTCTACCTCACCTATTATGTAACCATAAATGCATATAAAAGTTTTAAATTTCTTACAAAAACTACCATAATGGTTTTTTAAGTAATTATATACAAATACTAGTGATCACAAAAGCTACCATGATGGTTTTATATCTACCACTTGCTTTAGGAGGTAGTTTTTCTAATAGGGTAGTGTTCAATGTTTTTGGCCATTTTGAGAGGTCTAAAGATTTTTTGAAATTATTTATCATTATTTTTTAGGATACCTACATTCGATGTAGTAGGGCCAAGAATCAGGAGTGGATTATGATGGTTTTTTTACTATTGATAAGTGATGAGTTAATTATATTGGATAAAGTAGGGATTTTAAATATTTCATAGTTGGGGATTGTTTCAATAGAGAGTAGGTTTATTTATGACATGTTCACCTAATATTACACCAATGGGAACACCTTTTGATTCCCATAGGACCCATGAGATTGGATTATCACTCTCAAATATGTTTACCAAATTTTGGGTTTATCAGTTATGGGTAGGTTGGTGATTATAAAACAAGACATAGATAAAGATGAGGCCTCAAGTTAGGTCAAGTTATTTGGAGATATAAATGCACTGAATTTGAGTGTAAACTAGTGTGTGAGGGTATAATGGGTTGAGTAAGTAGATATGTTAAACCTCTTATGGAAGATATATGGATCCTTACATCTTGTATAGTGGGAGATAAGGGGATGGATCACCTATTGTAAAAATGGGATCTTATAGTTAGGAGTATTTATGAGAAGAGATATATATTTTATTAGGACTGACATGTATTATCCCAAACCTATAGTTATCTCTATAGAATTGCTCAATTAGGTTGTCTATTGATTAACCACCCAAAACTCATCTTGTGTTAGGTATATAATTGTATGACACTTTATAAAATATAAATATATATTATAGTAATAATAGGCATCAAGGATACTAATTGGATGGTCCTAAACACTAATACTAACATTTAATGATAAAACAATCTACTTGTGACCACCCTTTATGCAAACTTACCCTATGCTCAATTACATAGTTTAAATTGGTATTCCTTTACTTTTATATAGATCATATATCTTAAGGAAACTATAATAATAAATGTTTATATTCCTCATCCCATTAATCTTAGACTCATTTCTGAATTTATTAATACTTCTAGTTTGATTATCTTTATTCCTTAGACAAGCATGCTTTCTTAGGATAATACTATAGGTTGGCAATGTTTGAAACTGTTAGTTTTATCATCTCACCTATTAATTTATAGTTACTCAAATTCAAATTCATCTTAATTTTTCATTCTACACATTTCACAAACCCAATTTTATAAAATTTTAGAAGGTCCACTATATAAAAAAAATTATACCCATTTGTTCATAAGATGACTAGGAGACTTATATCATTGCAATTACTAGAATATATAATTATGCATTGAGATGAAATTACTAATTAATTTAAATTATGAGTCCTTAAATACTATTAATCCCTGAGATAGGTTTTAGTATAACACCAAGGTATCAAGTCATTTTTTAAGCAAATAATCATAATAGGATTGCACCAACATATAAAATTTTATTATTATTGTACACACACCATCATAGCATGGGATAATTTTAGGAATTTTGATCCATCTCTATATTATTAGTATGTATACAGTGCTCAACATACATGATGTTGAGGTAAATAACATCCTCAACCCCTTTCTTATTTCCCCTATTTTACAATATTTTCCCCTCTTGCCATTAATCTAGGGTTTGAGTGAAGAAGAAGGGACAAAGTGGCTCTCATGACAAAGAAAATTAATATTAATAGACACACAATAACTACATGTGAATGATCAAATGTTAAAATTACATAGGGTTTAAAAACCCTAAGAAATGAAACCATGCCTTAGAGACATTAGCACATGCCTCTAGACCTGAATCAAATATAAGTCATTTATCTTTTCGTAATTTCCATTTTAACATAATTTTAAAAATAGTAAATTACAATCATTTTATGTGTGATCATTTCATATCTTACACATTATAATTTACTTAGTAGATTTTTTTTATTATAGTAACACCTAACCTAAATTTTGACAATTTTTTTAGAACCCACTTTATTTGTTAAATATTGTAAGCCCTATTTTTTCCTAGGGTGACCTTCAAATTTTTTTCTTAGGGTTTCAAATAATTTTTTATTATTCATTATGTTGGACTTTTTTCTATCATTATCTTTTTTTTTCATCATGATAGCATTTTAGTATTTGTAAATATTAAAATGGCTAAAAAATAATCTCTTACTTCTCCTAACCCTCGAGATGATTGCTAACTACTTTCCTAATAACTAGGTCCATTCTATCACTATCCAAATTGGTAAGGTGACTCATATTATAGTTCCAAATTAAGGTAACCAAAATGTCATTCCTCAACCCCCTCCACCTCCCACATATCTTGATGGTGTTTGTATACATATTCAATCATAAGTACCTAGGGATTTCGATTGTGAATCATTAAAGATAAAATAATCACTATGAACAAGTCAATAGAACAATTTCAACAAAGAATTAAAAGATCACATCATGGGAAAATTATATCACATATATAAATAATTTGGAATATGTTGTTGTTAATCATGCATTTTATATCTTCATCTAGAAATTTTGTGCCTAACAAGACTTCATATCAAATTTGGAAGATATAATAGAATACATATACAAATAGTGATTAAAAAAGTATCTTAAATTTTAATTAAATTTCAAGTGAGATTCTAAGATAAATTCTATGAAAAAAGTGAAACAAACTACCTCTTATATGTGCTCTAAGAAGACAAAAATACTATTGTGAATATCATAAAATGCATGAGCATCATATAGATATTTATTTAGCATTTAGTAAGAAGAAACAAATTATCTTTGATATAGGTGATAATATAATATATTCATTGATCAATAAACCCACATACATTATACTTTCATCTCCCAAAGAACAAGTGTAAGTAGAAAAAGTGGCAAAATCAAAATTAGTAGAAAATGAACAAAGATACAAGTATGGATACAAAAGGATAATGTAGAGTAAAAATAAGTTCAACCTAAACAATAAATTATACTTAATAAATTATTTCTAACAAAAGAGGTTCAAAATCAAGAGATGCCTACAAAATCTAGTGTAATAATTATGGTATGAAAGGAAGAAATTAATATCCCTTCTTCATATCAAGAACCTTTCACTATCAATACTAACATAGATTACAAACAATTTACCAATGCCAACTTTATGAATTATGTTGAAATAAATATTTTTTCTACATCATTTATTTTATCTCTTGGATATAAAATTCCACACATAAATCAAACTAATGCATCTACAACATGTGTGGGATCAATTGAGTTAAGAGGTTTGATTCGAAAGAGATTTATCTTACTTTAAACATTATTTACAATACAAGTTCATTTAATTTTATTATTGAAGAATCATGATGAAAATAAATAGGATCGATGATTGATAACCACTAATCTTGCATTACATTTTATCATGAAATCAAATTAATTTCCATTTAAAAAGAGGGAACATATTTAGAGAAAGAGAAATAAAAATAAATCATGTCTTCAACTAATATTAAATTTAATACAACCAATGGAATATTAGTAAGGGACATGATATAATACATATTGCAAAATAAAAATCTGAAACATCAATACCACAATATGGGTAGTTGTTTTTTCATCCACATATACAAAATATGATTAATATGACATATCAAAATTTTAGGCACAACCTAAGAAGTTGGTTCTATCCCATGATGATTATGATCATGATAATGATTATGAAAAATATGATTAGAATGACATGAGTAATATGTAGGATGAATATGACAATACAATTAAAGATTACAACACATATGATAAAGGACCTACTAGAGGCATTTGATTGATGATATCTTGGTATTATAGTATAATCATTCCTTATACAAAGTTTATTTTATTATCATTCTATTATTCTAAAAATATAAAAAAAATAGAATATTTAAACAAAAAATATAAACAAAACTTATGCATGACATGTGTAATTTGTTTACATTAGTTGATTTGAGCTTAAATATATGCAGTACTTCTCTATATCTAGTTTTATATCTAATATTATTCATAAGTGTACTTGAGTGAGTTATATAACATGATGTAATTACAAGCAGTGATACTATCACAAGCCCATAAAATTGACACAAAAATAAAATCACTACTTATAATAGTGACATACTACCCCTTTGTCCCATTCTAGTGGACATAGCTATAATTTATCAGATCTAAAATAAGCACAGGCCTTATACATCTTGTTTTAATCAAAAAAATCTCACTGAGGGCATATATTACTCAGGTTTTATCACTTTATGACTATACCTATTTTATCCTACTATAGTAAAATACATTGCACAAAACATTTGTTATTTGATCAATTAATTTAAATTTTATATCTCACCAAATACCTAAGTTTATCTATATGATGATGTAATAAACTTACTATTTATATTAATTTTAATTATTAATGTATGGTTAGATTTTATTACTTCATGCTTTGTGTATATTCTACTTATTTGGATTTTGTACATTTGAACATGTCCTTGCTTTTATATTTAAGCTTTATTTTGTATCCATGTGAATGACATTTAAACATGTCACTTGTATGTAGTCCCTTGGCCTTATTTCATTATTTATGTCAGTGACATTTTAACATGTCACTTGTATGTGTTCCTTTGGTATTATTGCATTCTTTGTGTGTTATTGTGTATATTATTTATATGTGCATCATTTCCATGAATCTTGATTGATATATTTTTTTATAAAATTATTGTTGCCATGATGGATATCATGAATTTTCCCTGATTAGTTATATAGTAGTTTTGAGTATTCAATGTATGAGCACTATTAATTTCATGCCTAATTTTAAACATCTATATATACATGAAACTATGTATGATTAGATTTACATGTATCATACATTAATATATTGCTCAAATTATGACTATGATACTATGATTTCCAATGTTATCATTATTAATCTAGATTTTAATATTTCTATAACATTGTTTGAAGAAAAAAAAATTACCAAAGTTATTATGCAATATTCACAACTCATGGCAAAATATGGGGAATACATAGTGGTTTGCCTTAGAGACTAAGATATAATAGGCCACTACACATACACAAAATAACAATATTTACTTAGTTTATCACATTGCATTCTCATTTTTTTACCTAGAAAGTATATTCAAGTAATAACACACCCTAAGGATAATGACACAAGTTGGGATTGTCCAAAATAATGCACTTACTTCCTATAAACTATAAACAACACTTTTGAGAAATATCAAAATCATAATTAATCTATAGAATAATTTGTAGTGATTACCTAAAAACATTTCCATATCCATACACAAGATTATCACATATTTTCATTAAGGGGATATCATGTGTAATGTGTGATCCTAATTTACACACTTTTACTCAAATAATCAATTGGTATTACTCAAGTTATCATAATCAATATACTCAAATATCAGATTGGGAGCATATGTGTGGCATATGATCACTTTATTGTTTAATTTTGCACCAGTTTCCATAAAAAGAATGGAAATTATTGTCATTATATATGTTGTATACACTAGACATGGTTCATATTTTATTCAAAAGTTTTGTAACATGTATTTCACTAGTTTTGCACCAAAATAAATATTGTTCTATATTCAAGACTTGATTCATATTTTTGCACCAATTCTGAACCATAATATTTTATTGGGATTCATACAAGGATTCTAAGATATTTTATTACCTTGAGGCTTTTTATGATGAATTAAAATGTATCTTGAGTTTTTAATCACATTATCCTACCAATGAGGATTTATCCATGCATAATCCAATCCATGTGTTTCAACTAAGAATTATCCAAGGGTTTCAACCTTTTTAGTCCCTAGTTTTGCACCAAAAAACATAATGCTTCATGTATGTTAAAATTTGTATTAATTACTTATTATTTGATTTATAGTTTTTATTTTTGTATTCTCATATCTTTATCATAAGTAAGGACTAATTTATATATGTTTTAATGTAGGTTTACATGAAGCATACTTGAATATGTGATCTACATGTGATACCATTCTTCACATGTAAGCTCATGTATAACACTATTCCCTTTACTCTAGTATTTTTACTATGTTTCATTATTATAATAAAATGTGGTAAGATTTAGATATTATAATTAAAATTTAATGCTAATAAAATGCACTTGTGACCACCCATTATGTAAGTTAAACCTATGCTCAAGTCCATACTTTTAATCTACTATTACTCTACTTCTATATAGATGAACCTCTATCTTAAGGAAGATATGATATTGAATGTCATTCTTATTCATCCCAAGTATCCTAGACTCATTACTTGATGGAATCATACTTCTAGTTTGGATGTCTCTATTCCTCAAATAAAACTTCTCCTTAAAGATAATTCAATGGGTCGGTCATGTCTAAAACTATAAGTTTCATCCTCCTATAGCTTAATGACTAGTTTCCTAAATTCAAACTCATCCCAATGTGTAATTTCACACATTTTTCAATAAAAATTCAATTAAATCCCAAAATGTCCCTTATATAATCATATTTTATACCCATTCATTCAAAATATGACTAAGAGTATTTTATCCTTACAATTAAAACAATATCTAATTGTAAATTGAGAGGAAAGTAACTATTATTCCAAATTCTAAGTCTATATAATCAAATAATCCATTTAATGGGATAATTACATGGAGTTTGATCCATCTTCATATTATTGCTATGTAGGTAATGTTAAACACACAAGGTGTTGAGTTCAATCACAAGCCCATCCCATTTATCATTTCCCATATTTTATAATATTTGTTCCCTCTTATGTTTTATCTAAGGTTTGAGTGAATAATAAGGTACACATCAACTTATATAGTGAATTTAATGCATATTAATAGATAAACAAGACATAGAAGACACATGTTTCAGAATTTACATGGGTAAAAACCCTAAGAGATGAAACCACATCCTAGATAAAATAACAAAATCTAGTGAAGTCTAAATAAAGTGGGATTATACTAGGATAACATGGAGACCTATCCCTAATTAAAAAAAACCTCACATAGTCTTATAGTCAATTTTATCATTTTTTTATTCTTACAAGTTCTATGTGAGTCATTTATATTTTAGTACTTTCCATTTTAGTACAATTTTAAAAATAGTAATTTGAAATTATTTTAGGTATGATAATTTTATATCTTATGCTTATTTACTCACTTGTTTATATCAATTAGATTTATCTAAATTTTTACTAAAAAAATGGGCATGGCACCTCTAATGGATGCACCACAAGTAGTGGGTACTATTATAGCTAGGCATTTCTTAGTGTTGTCCTACCATGGGATGGTTATCATGTGGGAAGATAATGTGGTGACTTTAACAACCTATGAGAGTATATGATAGGTTTTTGAAATACACATGAATTTTGATATGAAACTTATTGGTAGCATGACCCATCAGTATAGGATATAATATTTATCCAACATACCTATTCCCCACATATTGTATAGGTAGGATGAGTGATCATAAGTTCACAACATGGGATAATAGGGTGGAAACCTTTAACACTAGGGAATCACATCAATGCAGCATCAAGAGGATGAGAGATAAGAGGAATATCATAGGTTGGCCAATATTTTATAGCACAAGGATGATGTTCAAGGCTATTTTCATGACCAATGGGTGGCTTGAAAAAATAACAACCACTACATACACCATAATAGACATAATAATCACTACATCCACAACAACCGCTAGTATAGATAGAAAAACAACAATAAAAGTAGCAAGTGAAAACAAGATGAGGGAGGGATTATGTAAGTAGAGGAGGTGAGCATGAAGCAAAAGCTAAGGTAGAACCCTTATTAGAGATGAGTGAATATTAGGAGAGGAGGATAATAAGATGATATTGGATGATGGATCCCAAATATTAGGAGGGGGGGCCATGTAAGATAATTTTATGATTTATTTTCAATTATTTTACAACATTAATTTATAATTTATTTAGGTTTGGTTTATTTATTTTACTAGGGACATGATGTATATCTCTCTCTATCTCTATCTCTATCTCTATCTCTATCTCTATCTCTATCTCTCTCTGTGCATATGCAAAGTTATTCATAAAGTGGAAACATATGATCAGATATAACCTTGTGAACTTATTTCATGCAGATGATGAATTCATGAGAGATCTAATCCTGAATTATGTAGGTATTTCTATAGGTGTGTGTATTCACATAGATGTCTTTTCTATAACATATCACAAATCTCATGAGTTAACTAACTATAAGGCATATAATGTTAGCTTTTAGTCAAGGGTGATAGTTGTAGAGTTTTAAGTGAATAATATTAGTGATATTATTGGTCTAGAGGTGGGTAGGACTCATCTAGATGATAGAAAGTATGAGGGATAACCTCTCCATCAAGCATGAGTCATCAAGGACATAGGAGTAGGACTTAGAGCCTTAACCACTTTAGATCGAATCAATCTTAGAGGAGGAGGATTAGGAGTCCTAGACATTGATCCTATAAAGGAAAGCAAAATCAAGCATGATGCAAGATTATGTAATGCATCTTTTTGGATTATAAGAAACACTTTCCCTTTATGGAGGTATTTACTTTGAGACTTGATGTACATAAAATTGATATATATGTTTAAGTAGTTTTTAGGAGAGTTTCCTTTATAAAAATGAACTACCAAAAACTCAAAGAAGTATAAGGTTTAAACAAAGATAAGGTGTACCTGTGAAATGGATTGTGCATCATTAATCAAGAAACTATTAGAACCCCTTTTTTGATGGGAAAGAAAACCTACACATATGTAAGAAACTTGATAAAATAGATTAATAAGATAATAGTGTGTGTTTCTTGGTGAAATACCAATTTCAAGAAGGTATGAGATTATCATGGAAGTCAACCCTCCTCTTTTAGAAATCAAGATAATAATAAAGATAACAAAACATACAAATGCTTATTAAAAATGTAAATAATATATGGCTATGTGAATAAAAGATAACAGATAAATTAAACATAATCAAAATATAAATGCACTCTAAATATGATAATACATGTTGAATATAACAGATAATAGATTAAATTATATATTTTCCAATAAATTGTAGAAAATGGCTTGGGTTTCACAAATAATATAAATTAATAGGTATTACTAATGATTACCACAATCATTGATGACTATAAAAAAATTGATGATTTTGATTACAAGATCATTGATGATTACCAGAATCATTGACAATTTTGATAAAAACTCCCAATAGTAAAAATTATAAACTAGGAAAAGGATTCAAAGAGGATGAAAAAGATTTGAGGAAGCTTAGGATAGTCTATATGTCAAGATAAGTTTAACTACATATACATAATGAAATAAATCACTAAATTACACTTTTAAAGAAGATAAAACTTACCTCAAAGATGTTTTTTAATATTTTGATGGCATGGTTACTTGTACAGTAGGCTCACAACTTCTTGACATCAAGATATAAAAGATTTGGAGCATTTGTATATATCAACAAGATGGCTAAATGTTTATGTCACAAAGTCTTTGAGTGTCATATGTTATGCAAGAATTCTATTAGTGTTTCAATATTATTCCTAGGAGGTGGTTGGATGAGTTTGGGCCAGGTATATATTGTCATTACTGATCAAATAGAATTAGTGATAATCATGAAAATTATTAATGATTATGGGTTATCTTTTCAATATGCATTACAAATTGGTTTTAACAGTAGGCCAAGTTGGGGTAAAGGATATTTATTTTCTAAATAGGATTTTTATTATAGGTAGGTTTTTAGGATGGTAATTAAATTTGATTTTATTGATTTTTATTAAATATTAGGGGATTTTTGTGGGTGGAAAGAGTATATGGTAATTTAAAAAGGTAATTATAATGCGTCAATGTAAATAAATATCGTGGAAAATAAGTGAAGGGGTTTATGACATGTAATGACATTAATATATAGTGTACATAAATCTAGTGTCTACATTCTCCCCTTTTTGTTGAGTGGTTGGGTATAAACCAGTCATGAGACAAAAAATCTAGAGAGTTTTATTGCCTTAGGTGTGTGTGTGAGGATTTATTCCCCTTAAAATTTAGAGCCAACATGATAGAAGGAGGTGGTGATGGGTTTGAAAAATTTTGGATGAAGATGATGGAGATGTGATAGATAAAAAGAGTGCCAAAGTTGTGGGCTTTCTATGTGAGTAAAACTTTGCATTGACAAGATAAGTATAATGACACATAGATATGCCCTATGGGTAGGCATGAAACAAATTTACCCAATTGTGAAAAAGTGGGTGTCAAAAACAAGATGGGATACCAAGAGAAAAAATGATAGGATGAACTAATTGAATCATTTGTTATGTTAAAAAAAGGGCTCTACCCATAGACGGTTATTCTCATGGTGAATTACAGTCCTAGGATCCTCTATGGATATGTTCCCAATAAAGTGTATTCTTATATAGGTTATGGGCCTAGTAGTGATTCAATGTCCACTAACCTAGGGTGTTGTGTTAAATATTGAAGTTATTATGGGGTGATTTGTTTAACCCTAAAATAAAACTATGTGATTGTGAAAGCTTGAAAGTAGTGAAAAAGGTGTAATCTATGTTGATTAATAAGGAAAAAAGGTAATTTATAAATAATCAATGATGATTTAAAGAATCAGTGTCAATTTAAAGGATTATCATGGATTATAATTGCTGCTATAAATAGTGTCCCACATGTCACTAGCGTATGTGTGTGTGATCGATCATAATTTTTAAGGGAAAATTTGACACTTGTTTTTAGTGTTTATAATGGAGATATGGTGTATTTATATATGGATTCCTAATTTTTTATGGTTATATGATAATTATTTCACCTTTTTACGTGATTGTATATTGATGGAAAGCTAGTGTAGGTTGTATGTTAAATGGGTTTATTTAATTTGGATATATTGATGATGATATGATGGTTTTAAGGTTGAGTTGTAATTTGACAATAGTTTTTATAGATAATTATATGTTATGTAAAGTGATATGATGATTTATATTCTCTTGATATTTTAGGATTTGTGTTTATCAAATGTTGGATAATAATTATGATTGGTTGATTATGATTGATTGATAAAAAAGGAATAAAAGAACTTTTTAACTTGATTATTAGCTCAAACCATAACTAGAATTAAGCATATTTTAATATTTATATATGCATCATTTACCCAATTAAGGTCAAAATCATTAAGTTGATAAGGAATTTTAGATGAGATTTCATTTACTTGATTCAGGTTTAGGCTTATTTTAGGAATATATGCTTTGTCTTATGTGTAATAGCTAAGTCTCTTTATATTAATGACCTTGGGATCCATTTTTTTGTTAATATTTTAATCATGTATACTGATAGATGTGGGAATTATACAAGTTTTAATAAAGCTTATCAATGCAGGAAGATTTCATGGGATACTTTATTGATTTTGACTTCAGTGATTTTAAGGGCCTACTTTATGATAGAAAACTGATTAATATAGGAAGTTTTATACAATATATTTATTTATATATCTATCCTTCAAGGGATTGGTCTATATTTTAGGAATATTTTTGTAATTTTGTGAACATCTATCCTTTAAGGGAGTAGTCTGTGATTTTCCCCTTTCATTTTATTTTTATCCTAGCTTAAATTTTTATCGTGAATTAGCTTAGGGTGACCCAAGTTATTTTTAAATACAAACCATTCACACAATATGTTATTTTTATACTAAATATATGAGGAGCTTATCCAATTAGAATAGGACATGAACAAATTTGGGGTGTTCATATTCAAGGTTGAGATGAGTATTTTATTAGATAACCACATGATTATATATCATTATTAGGTATTCTTAAGGATGAGGGGATGGTTTTGTGATATGTATTTATTTAAGGATCTAATAAAATGGAAAACCTATGTTTATTGTGGCTATTAACATAATATTAATAATAAAAAGGATGTAGATGCAAAGCATTAAGATGCCCATTTTCTGGTTTACCCTCAAGGGAGCCAAGTAATATTCCCCTAACCCATATATATGAGTAATAATGTATGGTCCAAGCCAATTTGGATCATGTTTCCCTCATTTACTCCTTTCCATATTTGTGACATGTTTATTTATGATGAGGATTGATCAATCCCCCCATATACTAAATGAGTACAGAGATGAAGAAGACTAAACAAGATGACCTCTCCAAGGTTAGGATGATCTATGTGTTGTTTATGTGGGCACCCATATTCTTGAGAATTAGGTAGGGTTTTAAGCATCAATAACTTATATTCCACCAATGAAAGTTGTTGGATTATAGAGTTAAGGGAATCATTATAAAGAGTGTGGGATGAGGGCATTATCAAATTGGTTGATGCTTCACTTGTTGATGATGATGGGTTTAAGTATTTCAATGGGATTAATACATCATCGGGTTGATAGGTCAAATTACATGTTTTGAATGGATGAGGATTTGCTAGGACATTATGGATTTTTCCTTTATACTCATATTTTAGGCATAGATGTAAGGTGGAAGGGATGCAGTGCATAGCATAGATTAAAGGGCATCCTAGTAATATGTTATAATGGAATTCCCATTCTACCACATAAAATAGCTCAAGGAGGATATGTTCACATACTTAGATAGGGAGGATGATAGTACCTAACATAAGGGTTATCATGTCATTAAATGCTTATAGTACAATTAAAGATTGGGCTATAATGGTTTATGGTAGTTGGAGTTGTTTTAAATCATGTGATGAGATGATTTTTATACTATCCCCAATGTCAATCATGACCCCTTTGATCTTGTTTTGATTAACATGAGTAGTGATGAATAGAGGTAGATATTGGTCTTTAAGCTATAATGGGGGTACTTAAGAATCATGGAAGGTGATGGATGAGGATGTTTTTAAATAACTAATAAAATTTTGTAGGGGTTGGGGATAATTTGGCTATACCTAGATGGCCTATATTACTTCTATCATAACCTGGCAGTGTCACAAGGAGTTTTGGATGAATTCATATAAGGACATTTTCATGGGCATTTGATGAAGCTATTTCATAACTGATATCTATATCAATTTTGAGGAGTTAGTCTGATTTGTCCCTAAAATGGATATATTTGGTTTTAGGATGTATGGTTTAGAGGTCTCTATAGTTAAGGTAGGATCCCTTGAGATGGATATTTTGACTATTTTTAGATTCTAGGTTTTGGAACCTTGTGCTTAAAATCATGTGGCTATGTGTATTATGTCAATTTTTAAGAATGGATATTTTATCATCATTACCAATTCACTTGGATTTGGAGAACCTATGAGGATTTTGGAAAGGTTTTTGTCATGGCTATAGTCAATGATATTAATCATGCCTTTTGATTCTTATTTTGATCTTTTTTGTGAAGGATATAAGGCATACATCATGTTAGATTTAGATATGGTTATGGCTTTAGTGTTTTGGTCAAGGAGAGGATCAAGATAAGTTTATTCAATTAAGAGATCATCTTTTTCCAAGATATCTTGCATTGTAGCTTTGAGAGCATTGCATCTCTCAGTATCATGTCTTGGTATCCAGAACATACCTTGTCTTCCCTATAGCATACTATTTTTTGGATATGAGTATTTATAAGTTTTATAGGTGGAAATGAGATGAGGGAGGTATATAAAATTTTATTAAGGATGGTAAAATAGTATCATAGTAATGTATCTTGGTGGGGTTTGATAGTTTTTTAGGGTGTCAAATTTTAGACTATGCTTATTTTTGTAATGATTGTAAGAGTCGACCTAATGGGAGGTATGGATATCTTAGATAATATTATGGGATAATAACTTGAAGGTTTGACATAGGGTGTTGGTGTTAAAAATATGGGAGGAAGCTTCTAAACTAGTTTGGGTTCTTTGGTAGATGCTTCTATAATCATGATTTTTAGCTTAGACAAAGGATGGGGCCCTAATATAAAAGGACTATTTTGGTATTGATTTTTAACTTAATTTAAAAGTATCCAATTAATTATTTCACTCTTTACTAACTCAAATCCATGCATATGAGATTATAAGACTAATATAATTGAATAGTCATATGAAATTTTAAAAGGCTTCATGAATAATTATTCATAATGTAAGACAACTAAATGGAATTGTTCAAACTATGCCAATAGATGCATCCACATTATTAATTTATGCAAAACACTTTTAGGTACAATCATGATTTTACCTACATCAAATCATTTAATCCGTGTAATATGAAACTAATGAATGAATCAATTTAACTCGTATAAATGTAGGTTCACATTATATAATGCCACAATGAATGTCAATAAGTGATATAAGTAAATGAAAACATAATGAATTATTTTATATTTATAAGATCAAACTCTAATCATAATTATAAGTCAACTTGTATACACTAAATTAATTATGAAAATTAAACATAACATTAACCTTGCATCACATAACTAATAAACATCAATATAATTAATAAAGTTAATTATACAATAATAAATCACCTCATTTTACAATCAACTATTAATAACACAATCTATAAGAATTATAACAAGAAATATTTTGCATATAGTCTAGCGAAGTAAAAATCTACTTCACCAGTCCCAACGATCCCAACAATAAGTGTCCCTATACCACCCCAACCATCAATTGGATGTGGGTCATAGCATCTTAGAAATGGTTTAGAATGGATGATCAAAAATATTTAGCTTTACTAAAAAAATAATCAAGTAATTTAAATAAATGAACCAACTTATTCATATTTAATCTCACCAAGATTCATTAACTTGGAATAAAATTCAAGATGATCGTTCATCCCACTAAGCTTCTTGATTTATGAGTCATATTTTATTCAATGAATATAATATGATCTAAAAATGCATGCTATGAAATTATTTTGTAGTTGCACATTAAATACCAATTTAATAAATATAAATGATATAGAATAAGAATCCACATCATGAATCCAATTTCACTTCAATAGTCTAAAAATGCCAACTCAACACTAGTGACCACAAGATAAAACATAAATCTCTGGGACAAAGTTGACCAAAATAGATTGTATCAATCATGAATAAATATTCAAACATATTTATTAACTGTCATGATATAAACAATCAAAATTAAATCATAATGATATAATCAATCCATATGTTCAAGAACCATGATGACTTTCGAATCATACAATCCAAGTCAGCTAATCATGACTAAAAAATGAAATCAAATGACCAAAACAAGATTTCTTTAAATAATTTAACAACCCACATAATGATAAAATTATATCCAATGTGTATGGCTTTCAAATCCATGCAATCAAAATAATAATAAAATATTATTTTTATCAAAACCTAATGACAATTTTGACTCATAGTAGAATATCTAGAAATGTCATTATTTTCTTCCATAGTTGTGACTAAGAAATACAAAGGCTATTTACATAAAATATGACCAAATAAAAGCTTGAGTATATATCTAGGGTTTCTAAGATTATAACAAGGTTTATAAAATCCCAAAAGCTCATTAAAATAACCATGGTTGTAGCCCTAAAAATAGCTTCAATAATATGAAAATGAACTACCATAAAACAATAATGGACCTCAACATAACTTGCATAGAGAATATAATAACAGTATGTTATGGCTGAGACATAATGGTATCTATTTCATTTTAAAAAATAAATACAAACTAATAAATCTAACACAAACCCTACAATTTTTTTCTCACGCAAATAAACCACTACAACAATTATATTTGTAATCCCAAGAAAAATAAAATGATTATGTTTATTTTCCAAATGTCTCAATTTAAAAATTAAAAAGGTCAAACAATAATACAACTCATAATTTTAAATAAAATAATTACTTGAAGTCCTGTTAAATGATGAAATAATAACACTTCTTTGCCTTTCCCAATAAACTTTGATATTTCCTTAATGAATGCCAAAAACAAGATTGCCAATGATCATACTAGCTAAAGAAAACAGTCAAACCAATTTAACCAAATTGAATAACCAAAAAACTACATAAAACCCCATTACATGGTTGATAAGCAAAACATAATATTATAGTTTGAACTCTAAAAGAACCTCATGCATCTAACTACCTCCCTATTTCTCTTGGATGCCATGCACAAAATTTTGATAGAGTTTCCCCAAGCATAAGGATTTTAAATGGAAATCAAAATAGCTAAGAAAGAACCCTGATAGGTTTAGAAGAATCTTGACCCATTTCTATTGAGTGGCAAGACAATGCTGCATCACCTAAGTCAAAAAAATCCAACACTTAGAACCAATGCCACACCCATAGTGGCTTGTTTCGCTTATTTACATTTCCTTAGAAAATACCAACCAACACTTGGTTTTATTAAAAAATGAATGCAATAAGAGTCCTAGACCACAATAGTGACCTCTAAATACAATTAAAATTAAAGCTCAAGACAATTCAAAAAAAAATTAAAATGTCTTTAAATATAAAAATGATTAATGCCTTCAAAAAAAATAGGACTGTGACAAGTAATCCAAGTCACTCAAGAGTCCAAACCAAGCCAAGACTTGATAGTGAGTCAAATAGCATTTGAAGACCAATGCAATGCCAAAACTGACAAGAAATAAATAAGACAAAAAATATTAAGGATCAAGAATATCCAATATGATCCAAATCAATAATAATTAACATATCTAAAAATACTAACACATTCCAACAAAATTCACACATGTTGACTAGTTCAAAGAGTCAAAATCAACTGAATCAAGGATTGATCAAACAAGAAGTCAAAATCAAATAATGACCAATTCAATAATGAAATCAGATCCAATAAAATATAAACAATCAACCATATAAATCAATTATAGAAAAATGACTCAAATCATCAATTATGGTCAAAGCCCAAATTACAATTTAAGTTTACTATTTCCATTTCTTTCTCATTTTCCATCCATCTTTCTTGGTTTCTTAGGTTTGAATACAACCTAGCTCATGTACCTATCCCTATAGTCACATAATAGACTATTAGTAGTATTTGGACATCTAAGAGTAATAAATTCAATAGCAACATTTAAAATAATACAAATGAACTAAATAATAAATTACTAACGTATTAAACAAAAATATGGGATGCTATAATGAAAGTTCATATCATATAATTGTCATAACAAATATCACAATAGATCAAACATAGATCACAAAACTATATCACAACAATATTTCAAACAATTTTGTTCTAAATAGTTCATAACTAAACCAAAATTAGTGAGTGAAGTAAGTGCATTCAATCAAGGTCATGACATTAGATTCATTATTTTATGTTTTCTCAATGTTAATCTACTAGTTTTGGCATAAATATTAATATTAACTATAATTTTCATGCATTTAAATGGAGGTACACACATTATTGGGACATTTTGAATACTCCAATACTTTTATCCTTGAATATGCACATGTTGCAGGGCCTCTAACTAAGGATTTTTCATTCAATTAGACATATACACAATAAGAGAAATAAGATAATGAAGTTAAAATTGGTTAGTGTGCTAATTATTAATTTTTTATATTGTAACTTTTATTTTCCACATGCCTATTGATACATCCAAAACTTTTATGGGAGATATACCTTTGAAAATATGGAAGGAAATTTCATCATCCTATTTATTTTGTAAATTAGAAATTAGGCAAGGATGAGAAAAAATATAGAAAAAATGGATTGGAAAATGATCATAATGTTTTATATGACATGTAAGTTTAGATAACATATTCTTTATTCTATTTTTATGTTTTTTAATGATCATGAGGCAATAAAATAATTTGTGAACAAATTATTATTTACATGGTTGAATTTGTTAATTTATAGTTCTATTCAAGGAGTTTTAGTTATTAGGGGTGGGTAAGCCTAAAATTTTGTATGTAGTATGAAATCATATATATCACATTGAGATAAGTGAGGAAATGTGGCTTTTTCATGATAACATGCAAGATTCAAAACTTATTTTAAGTATATATTATTCCTAAAGAAAAAACATATATATTTGCATTATTAAATTTAGGACTAGCCATAAGACCAAGCTAATGGCAATGATGTCCATGTTGTATCTATTGATAGGTAGATAATTATATAATTTATGGATAGATGAATTAATATGTAGATGTGTGATGGACCATGATAATAAATATATGATGCACAAGTTCTATGAAGGAATCTATAGTGGACACTATGAAAAGAGGAAACTCCAGATAAGATCCATTGGCTAAATACTCATTATAAAGCTTTTTCAAATATAAAAAGGAGTATGAAGATAATTTTGATAATTTTCCATGTGTAGTTAAGTATAATTATCAACATGTTATTATAGTAATCATGTTTATTTCATAGGATCCATTTTAAAAATTGGTTGGGGATTTTTTTCATCCAATTAACATTTTTACACAATTTAGTGGTACACATTATATCATAATGAAGACTGAATACATGGTAAGATGGGTTAATATTATGCCTACAATGGATTTCAAATTAAAAAATTATATATTTCATTTCAATAGAAAACTATAACAAGCTATGGGTTTCAAGTGATAGGGTAACTCATTTCCTTGGAGAGAAAGTGTACATATTAACATAATAATTAATGGTCACACATAATAAGATAAAACCATAACATCCACACAAAAAAATGTATTTTGGAGGTATTCAACAATATTTTTGGGATAGTGATCACTAAGGTTTGTTAATATAGTTTTAGATATTGGGCTAACCAATAAATTTAGTGTGTTGTGGGTAGATAGAGAAACATGTATATTACTAATAAAATATACACCATTACAACTAGAATATGCAAGAGAAGAAATGATTAGAGTATAATTATTGATCAGATCATTTTAGATTTAAAATTCATGAAGATTAGAGGAATATGTATCATTATAAAATAGCCTAGTAGAATTGATGAAGTTTGATGAAAATAGGTTATTGGTTAGATAGATCTATGGGAAATATAAATACTGTAAAAATATTTAGAATGATTAAACATATAAATATTAATAAATTATTCATTAGCATAAATGTTATTTTTTAATACTTTAGATATTCAAAGAACCTAATAAATTTATGCATCATATGGATGGGGTCGTACATATTCAACACATTCCAAACACCAATGTGTGGACACTATGTAGGCTAGATGGTAAATTATTTTAAAGGTAAGTCAATTATAATAGGATAAACCCCTAATTAAAATTACAAAATTGAATATGGACATAAAGGCAATTACCCATGTGTAAATACATCCATTTTCTTCATGATTTTTGTAGATTAATTTTCCTAATTTTCTTGTATAGTGTGTAGTTAACAATTGTACATTATCATGTAAATACAGTGGAGTGTGTCATTGGAGGTTTCTCTCAAGATACTTATACATGATTTAAAAATATTTATATTAATGATAATAATGTGTATTATATTCTTATAGATAAGTTTGAACATGGATCCACAAAATAAAAATATTTGAAATGAGTTGAGCAACCAATAAGGAAAATGATGTAAAATTAGACTTGAAATATAGTGGTTTTATAGAGAGGGGTATGTTATCATAAGGTTTTGTTTAATATTTGTGCACAAATACATAATATTTTATGTATGTTGGATGGTCCATCAATGAAGAGTAGTATGTGAAGAGAAGATGCACATGAAAGAGATGAATATTTAGCACATGATGATGTGTGAAAAGAGCTAAGGAGGAATATGCATAAGGATTTTGAGAATAAAATTGAATTAATATTCCAAATATAAATGAGGTTATGTATTAAAAATAAAATAGATGGTCATACTTTTAAAATTCAACCATCAAGAGGAGTCATAAAATAATTGTTTCATGGGTAGGTGGAGGAGTTAAGGCGGTCAAGGATATAAATTATGGAAGGTATCTTGTTGAAGAATAATATGAAAATTTATGTAAATAAATATATCCCTAACATTATTATGTGTGAATTGAAAATAGGTTATTTAAATCAAATTAAGTTAAAAGGTCTAAGTTTCATGAAAAGTGTCAACATAATTGAATTTTTTTTGTGAAGTAATTGAGTGTAGGCAAGATAGATTACTAACCTAGTATAAAAGAGGGAATTTTTCAAAGGATGTTTTTTTTGAATAAATATATGAAGGATTTATGATTTATAATAAATGGAAAATAAAAATTCTACACTACTTGTTATGCCTTTAATTATGAAGGAGGTAAATTAAGTATCGGTGTTAGAATTAGATTTTGGATATGAAATTGAAACAGAGAAAGAATGAGATGTAGGTATGGGAAATAAATATAACCTAACTAATCCATTAATAAAATGACCTATAGTGAAATGGGAAACAAGGATAAATATGTTCAAAAAATTCCTAGTAAGGGTTTCATATGGAGTAACTATGGTGGAATAGTTCATGTCAAAGGTTGTAGGGTGCATGATTGAAGAATGAAATCATGAAAAGGAAATCATCATCAAGGATATATATGTATATTTTAATTATCTTATAAAGTATAATAATTTTAAAATAATTAAATAGAACCTAAAATATTAGAGATATTAAATCATCATTACCTAGGAAAATTGGTGTTTTGTTATGCCAAAAAAAATTGATACTATATGTATGTAGTAGGAATATGAATATATCACTTGCATACATCATATATATTTTGGGGATGAAAATTAAGGGTGTGATATATGTGTGATATTATTAGAAATTATAAATTTTACAAATGAGGTGACGGAATTGAAGTTATTCTATTAAAAATACACATTGAAATAACAAGGTATATAAATATTTACTTATGGGGATCTACGTGCATATAATAAACATAAATTTAATTGTATCCAAGTTATGTGAATATGCATCAAATAAATTTATGTACATGGATTACTATAGCATGAAGAAAGGATAAATGTATAATTTTTCCATGTTTACAACTAAGGAAGTGAGGTAGATAGTGAAGGATGCTCATGATGAAGGAAGAAACTTCATAAAAGGAATATAATTGGTCTTAATTATATTGAAATAATTGAGTATTTTATAGGGATAGTCATTAAAAGTGATAAAATATGTTAGGTCATGTGTATAAAATTATTTCATGTAATAATATGATTCAAGATAAAAATAATGATATCTAAAAGATAACGCTGACTAGATGGTATAATAATGTAGCTCATACATTTATTATATAGTGTACACTACACAAAAGGGTGGTATATTAATACTGTGGGTATGAAATATTATGTATGATGTAACATTTCACACTTATGAAGATTAATGATTAATATGATAAGTAGAAATCCTAAATGAAGTTACCATATGTATTATATGCACACTACATAAAAAGATTGTTAATGAGTATGTGTAATAACCTAAAAGTGGTATTTCAATGCTAAGAGTGTCACTTAAGTTATCTTATTCATATCTTAGCCTTGGACCTATCCTTGATCCTTTTCCATAATTTTTAAATCATTGTGGAAGACTACAGATAGTTATAGTAGGCCAAAACATAGTCCTAGTATAGTTTTATTAGATCCCAACTGTATTTTCCCAGTAGTCTACTAGGTGGACATTAGCACCACATTTGGGACACTACAGCCACAAGGTGCTAATGTCCCCAACTGGGTGCTACTATCCTTTTCCCTAACTCTCCCAAATATATACTTATTCAAATGTGTACACCTCTTAAGGTTGTCCTGAGCACATTTTCTTATTCTCACAAGTTATAGATATCTATAAATATAAGTCTATTTAAATTTAATCACTAGATGGAAAATATATGCAAAATCCTATTCAAACAAAAGACAAGTTGAGAAAATTAAGGTATTTGATACCTATTCTACCCTACTGCTACATACTACCATCTATAATAGCCCTATACCCAACTTTCAAAGATTTTAAAGATTAAGCACATCCAAGTCATCCAAGTATACTCTCATTCTAGAAATCACTTTCACTTGCATCAAACACTAGGTGGGAGAACTACATTCGTCTTGATTTATCTTCAAATTATTGGTATGTAGGCAACTCTCTTTATAGCAGGGTATTGAGGATGTCTAAACTATATTACCAACAAATAAAAAATTATTTTTCATGCCATACAAATATAATTGGGTTTTTCGTGCTAAATCAAGTTTTTTAGGCACAATATCATGTTATATATTTCATGCGTGTAAGAATAGGAAATAAAAATATAGGCATAGATGATCACAAAAAATTGGAATAGTCTTGAAAAGAGAACACTAGAACCACTTTGAGGACACTACAACAACATGGTTTTACTATTGAAGTAGGGTGATACTATCCAGTGAATAAATAGATCTTAGAATCCTATTGATAACACTCAAAACCATCGATAACCCTTTTTTTAGAACCTAAATCACCCATGATAGTCACTTTCTAAATAAATCTATATTTACAAATATTTATTAATATTTTTAGAATGTCAAAGGTCAAAATACATAATAAATTAGTACTTAATTATTCAATATTATTTAACATATTTATACATCTCAACCCTTTAACCAAACATAAGAATTACTTGTGTAAAACCCTAAAAGGTTAAATCAATTGGTGAACTTGTCTTACTTCAAATATAGCTTCAAACCCTAGATTGCATTAATCTAAATTATTGTGCAATAATTTAGGGATGCATACTTCTAATTTTTCTAAATTTTTTTAGATAACTTAGCTAAATTAAATCAATTTTCATATTAGGGTTTCAATTTATTTTACATATATATTAAATTATTGAAAAAGAAGCCTTGGCTTTTAAAACCGAACCCTAGATGCTCTTAGGGTTGGTATAATTTTTCCTCATATTTCCATTATTTACTGTTAATTTTTTAGAATTTTTATATTCTATTTTAGTATCTCTATTTCAAGTTATTTAATATATTAGGGTTTTAATTTATTTTACATATAATTTAAATTATTACAAAGAAACCTTAGATTCAAAAACAACAAACCTAAACACAATTAGGGTTTAGATATTTTTATATTTATACTCAGAATTTAATTTCATAAATATCATATTTGATGTAATATTTAATTTTTTAAATCTTCTATAGATTACTATTCTTAAACGGTTCAAAATATACAAAACTTGTTTTCCTAACTTTCAACCTACAATAGAAGAATTTAGAAATAAATTTGATTAAATTAAGAAGAAACAATTACAAGAATTTATGTCTAAACACATGGATATACAAGATGATTTCATAAACATTCTTCAAGAATAACTACAAAAGATAAATAATGGTCAATCTTCCTCTAGTTAATAATGTTGATACACCTCCAATGGAACCAACTCAACCAATTTAGATAACACAACCCAAGATTATTATTCAACCATTAGTGATAGATACAACACTTATGGATAGCTCCTCCACTACATATTTATAATCCCTTATTAATGACATTCATACTCTATAGTCTAAGATGTTACATCTTGATAAGGGAATAACTAAGCCATCACATGCCTTGGATTCTAACATTCTCTTGCATACACCTTTTTCACATCACATAAAAAAAAGTCCTTTTCCATCTGATTTAGTATCGCCCAAGCTTACATTATATGATGGAAAGGGTGACCCAGATCATCACCTTAGAACTTTTCACGTAGCATGCTTGGACTATGTACCTAAAGATTAGATTATTATAAAGTTATTTCTATGCAATCTCAAGGATTATACCCTATAGTGGTTCTATGATTTACCAAATCAATCTATCATGACATTCAATCCTTTAGCCAAAATGTTCCTAGCACACTTCTCTATCAACATTAGTGATAATATATCATATGCACAAGTGGCACAGTTAAAAAAAATCAAATGACCCTATCGTATATTATGTGTTATGATATAAGATAATATTATCTAAACTGACTATCCCCATGGAGAATAGAGAGATTCAAGATATATTTAAACAAGGTATATTAAAATCACTGCATGAAGCTATCTTATTCAATAATTTTCCTACATTCACTATTTTTTGTCATATAATCAGTATAGATAGGTTAAGCACTTATTAATGGGAAAATTCAAGTACATAAATGCATCAAAATCAACTATTGGGAGTTGAAACAAACCTTCATACAAGGTAAGGGCCATAAAAAACAAAAGTGATCAAAAGGACACAATCAATACAACTTCTGAGCCATCTCCTAGATTGGTTTTATTTGTTCCTTAGTGCAGAGTCTTCAATAATCCTTTAGAGTTACCAACACAGGTTTTAAAACAAATATTAGAATGCAATGTCATATCTCTCCCTCCAATTAAAGAGGTTGATATGACACAACCTCTTCCAAAGGGTTATGATTCAAATGCATTTTGTGAGTATCACATGGCACCATGCCACATGACAAATAGATGTATTAGCCTAAAGCACAAGATATAAGATCTTATTGACGCTAACATTATTGATGTGAGCATACCCATAGAGGCACCAAAAAAATAGAAAATAGAGGCTAAGGAAATAAAGATATTTTTAGATCATTTCCCAAATCATACAATGAGTGAGGCAAGGGGCACTTTAGGTATTCATTATACATACCAAACACATCCACCACTAGATTCATATCACATAGTTACAGAGGAAACACATCCACTACATAAAATTATTGGCATGTGTCACACTATAGTGTCACATAGACCACTTATGACATTTTGAGTAGGATATTTTGGATTATGACATATATTTAAATGCGATCTTCATATGAGCATACATAGACCACCATCCTATTCATAGTGTTAGAGCTGATAATGGGTCAAGCATAAACATGTACACCATGACACTCTTACAACACTTGGGATACAAAGATTAGGATATATTCCCCATAGATATAGTCATTAGTGGTTTTAGTGGCCATATTTAGAGTTACATTAGGGAGATTATGCTTCCATTATAGGTTAAACTATCACACATAGCCACTCAATTCCTAGTAGTACCTAGTGCAGATGTATTCGATATATTATTGGGTAGGCCATGGTTAAAGGATCTCTAAGCCATCCCATCTACATTACACTAATGCCTAAAGTATATAAATGTTAATCAATCAGTTAAGGTTGAGGGTGTCCCATATGAGTATCCTCTACCCATCCCATAAGTAATTTCAACACCATTTCTAGCTATAGTTCTAGCATAGACACCAGTTATAGTTTTATAACTATTACCATATATTACATAGTTATTAGTTATAGTAGAGAGTACAACTCCTATGCATAAATCACAATGTTTATTGGATTCATCAGTGTAAGCCAGGTCTACTCCTATGATATCTACACATACACATACTCTCTCATGGAGACCATTACTAGAGAGACCCTTGCATCATCGATATGTTACAGATTCTAGATAACCTTCCTCTACTAATTTTACATTAAGATCAATTTTATTTGGGTCTAGGAGTTCTTAATATAGGGAACCTATATGACCTAAAACTTCTTCTTATACCATATGGGTTTCTAAGATCCCTATAATACATAAGGCATCACAATCATTACCATAACATCATAGCATCATTACACAAGTAACTTCAAACACAAATTAAATATCATAGTATATCATGGGCTCAAAATTGTCCTTTCACATTGCATGCACAATCATAATTCCTTTATTTGACATTGTTAGTATGGTTCTTACTCTTGTACATACTTCCTTCTCTCTCTTCATCCTTGTACATAGTTTATTTTCATTTGCATGTATATAGATTATACTCAAAAAATGCAAAACCAATATAACATGTCAAAATATAAAAACATTCAAATATATTCAAAATACAAAATTTATAGATTGGATGCATTGCTATGTTTACATTTTTACTACTTGCTAGATATTGCATATTGCTAGTTATCCTAGTATAATTAGTTTTATCATACATATATGTTTCACTTGTTCTTGTCAAGTGTATGTTACATATAGGACCCCAATCCACTACATAGATCTAGAATTGCGATCATCTACCCAATAAGGGCACATACACCAATCCAAGTTTATAAATTTGATACATCTTCCCACTTGGGGGCATCTCCTACATAGTTTCTATTACCAGGTTCTATCATTACATTCTAGTTTACACATTGATATATCTTGATATTGATCATTGCCACTCATTTCTCATATTTTGTACTGACTATCACTAGTTAGACTCAATATATGTAGATCTTATCATTTACATAGATTTATACTAAACAGTTATACATGCTTTCATTTCTATTTTTTCATATATTAGACTTGATTTTGTTTCATATGCTTCTTCCATGTTTGAGGGTATTTGAATATTCCATTGATATTTGGTTTTATGACACTTATTTATTTTTATGCCTTGGACATGTACCCATGTCCCTTGTGTTTTCTTTTCTACTTATATATGTAGAGATTTGAACATGTCCTTTTTATGTGACTCTAAGCTAAATTGCATGTTGCTTGTGTATGCAGATGTTGTAGACACCTAAATCTGGCCACCAATAACCTCCAACCAAGGGTTTGGCTAATTTCCACTTAAAATGCACAATTTGGCCTAAAACACACTAAATGATGTGAAAATGACATATTCAATAGCTGATTTTGGATAGAGTATCATTAAATGGGGTAATGTAATTTATGGGCCAGCTAACTTTGATCAAATCATTTTCAATCAAAATGCCAACTTTGTACCTAGGTGCTCTAGATTGTTCTTTTCTATCAAAAATCTTGCACAAGATGTGTGCCTTTGTTATTTTCTATTGATAACATCATAAATGGGAATATGGTTTCAAGTCATCTGACATTGACTTCTAATTCTAATCCAGTCAAATTTTGGACCAATAACAAGGCATTCTGATCAATTTGAGTAATTTGTACACAAAGTGCTTAATTATGCTTAGAAATAATTAATCCAAGTTAGAGCCTAATTAATAATTCCATAGAAACTTGTTGAATAATTTTTTTTGGAAATGAATATTGAATATTTACATCATCAGGTGACCTCATTTCTTGGGAAGACATCCCTAGGCCATAAATGCCACAAATATCAGGATTCATGTCTCCCATGCCACATCAAAGCCCTCCATGACTCTTAATGTCCCCTTAATATAATGTCATGATGAGGTTAATTATAATTTTAATTACATAATTAGATTAATCCTTAGCCACACATCTCAATCTTGAGATGGATGGTTTAGGTTGATTCTAGCCATTTGTAAAAATCTATAAATAGAGAGGCCATGAACATCATTTATAAACTATTTTCGTGTAAAGTTATAATTCACAAATATCTTCAAGAAGCCATTGTAATTAGTGTTACCATGCTAAATTGATTCAAATCTAAGCCAAGCCATAAACCAAAGGTGCCAAGGAGAGATGGAGGTAGACAAGCTTCCCTTGCCAAGGACTTCACGGGCACAAGCCAAGAAAGCCACTACAACAATCATTTTGGAGCATCCAAGGGAGGTAAAATAAGGTTTATTTTGAATTTTAGTTGTGTGTTTTATTCATGTTTTTTAACTAAGCTCTCCTTAGTTTCTAGGCCTAGAGATGTTATGCTAGTTAGTGTGGTTTTTTTATTTTATTTTTGTTTTGAAACTAATACCATACTAACCATCATCTCTTGAGTCAAATTCTTAGATCACATATGGCACTCCTGGTAGCAAATGCATCCCACACATGAAGAAGATCATTTTTTAGCTTTAAAATATTTATTTGGACCATTAAAACTCTTGCAATTTTATTTTCTAACTTTATTTTGCCATTTTTTGTTTGTCATGGGTTTACAAAGTAATTGACATCGGTTAGTAAGATCAACATCGGTTCAATAGCTTAACTAACATCAGTTAGTAAAATTGACATCAGTTGGATACCTTTCATTAGTCACATTGGTATAACTGATGTTGGTTAGATAACTGTCATCAATTAGAAAATATAACCATCGCCAGTCATATAACCAATGTCGGTCACTGTGTTTTTCTTAAAACATAGACTTGAGAGCTCTTTTTTTAAAGTTCATTATTTAAAACCTAAAATAGATTCAAGGATAAAGAACATGCTAACATTTTTTTTGTAGGACCAAGCTTGATATTTTCTAAAAACATGTTTTAGATCATATTTTGTATGCTTAAAAATCAATTAGGAATCTTGTTTTGGTGTTTAACAAAAAAACAAATTTTAGATGTTTATGGTGAATGTTTTCAAAGTTTGCAACTAAGGCCAAGGGGTTAAATGAACACTGCCTCATTTTCCATTTGGTCTTAAAAATGAACTCACATTTTCAAAGTTTTTTGTGTTTATTTAGCTATTTAGATTAAATTTTTGTTTAGCAAAAAGAGGGATGTTGCGTGTATGTTCTTCCATTTATTCCCTTTAGGGAACCGTTGGAATCAAAAGTGCCATTCCTATTGAAAGTAGCCTATTCCAAGTCTTATAAATAAATTAATCTAAATCACTCCCCAAAAACTCATCAAATTTTGGGTGACCTTGAAAACAACCCTAAAGTCATTATACTTTCATGTTTTCTTTATTTTTATGCAAACTTGGCTTGTGAGGGAGACTTTATCACCTCCCATGAGTTCTTTAGGGAAGCTTTGACTTGGGGTTTCACCTCCTAGGATTGAATTAATTTGAATCTTAATTAGAGTTTCACATGAAATTTAGTGGCACTTTGGACATCATACTACAATAAGCGAATAGTAAGATGTAGTGGTTGAAAAAAAGACTAGACCTTTTTACAACAAGCCAAGTGATACAGACCCAAAATTCTATGCTTTTCTTTTGCATTATTTGGCATGAAATTCATTATGTAATTGATTCCCATATAATGATCAAAAACTTTTTAGATCTTATACAAATCACCACTTACCATAAAAGTATTATTGGTGTAATGTGCACCTCAAGGTCCTTGTCACAGTACGGTCATTTGAGAGAAGAGGGGCTATAAAAACCCTACTATATAATGTGTATTTACTTTTGGATGAACACTTAAAATCTTCTCAAATGATGTATATTGATGGATTCTAAGAATACCAAGTAACCTTGTCAGTTTAGGATCTAAGAGTGATTACTTAGTTGGTCTTGTCCTAGATTAGAGTCTTGTTTGAAGTCAAAACTTGGTATAAACAAACCATTCAAACCAAGCACATGGTCCTGATTTTCCTTTGAACAAAGAGGAATTATGTTTCCCACATGAGATCGTCAATTTAACTTACTCAAAGTTCATCAAAATCTTGAGAGTCATATCATCCAATTTGGCACAGTTATGTTACCCAATTGAGTTTATACCTTTACCAAAGTTGTTTAAGTCCTTCACTTATAATCTAAATTCAAAATTGTACCTTTATAAGTTTATAGGGTTGATGTGTTAAGTGGGTTCATCATGTGCACTAAAATTTAGGGAACTTAGGTTCAATTTGCAATTTGGGTTGAAGCCCATTTTAGACTCAAGATCATTATCACTATTTGATAGACTTAAGCCATTTTGTGCTAAACACTTACACTTTAAGTCTATGCACCACAACATTTTGAGTCAAGAAAAGTAGTTTTATACTATCAAAATTGTGGGAAATTATCTTTGCCTTAGAACATTTTTGAAATAACCTTTTTTATCACACCTTTTGGGTAGTATAACATCGTTACATTGCCCAAAATATTTCAAATATTGTTTCATAGACCCTCTTGCATAGAGTTCAAATTTGTTCCTACATTTTCAAACCAATCCAAGTGTACTTTTATGATCTTTTGTCTAAAAGAGTTATACCATTCACTTTTGTCTAGCTTATTTGTCAAAAGAACCAAGCTTTATACCATTTTTTGTGAGAAAATAAACTATTTATAAAGTGGATTTTGTTTCATACCTTATACCTAGTTGATCAAGTTCATGTCCAAGAATCAAATGCCTAGTGTTTGTTAGAAGTGTTTCAAATCCATTAGATTAAAACTTTCATTTATTTCAAGTCTAGTTTTTGACATTATTTGGCCAAGATTCCTAGCACATGCCTTGTTTGAGCTTAGATTTTGACGTTGCATTTGGCCACAAGACCTAGCAACTTTTAAATTCCTAGATTAGACTAATTTTAAACACTTCAAGCTTAGAGTTTGGAATTTTGATTTTTAGTCCATTTACTTGCCTATCTTTGTGTGAATAATGAAACATTAGATACTTCACACTAACTTATTTCCTCACAAATATTTGCATAAGCCTTTTGATCCTATTGATGAATCTAGACCAAGTTGGAACATCATCTATTTTAGACATTGTCCTTTTTATAGTTTGTATAACTCTTTAACCTTTTATCGCAAAACATTGACCATGGATCCCAACATGTATTCCTACACTAGTAGTGGATTCATGTACAATCCAAGGATTAGTAATGTAGTTATGTAGGAATAAATAGTGAAAGACCCCTATGTAGATTATATTGCTTACAAGATGGATTCTTACCCCTCTTTTAATACTCAATCAGGGGCACAAATCCAAGATCCATTAGCTAACTATCTGGTTAACACACCACCTTATTAATAACAAGATCAATAAAAACCCACATAATACCTAGCTACAATACCCATAGTGGATGAGTTAGTTCTTCAATAGTCATATTCTACTAATACAACTTCCATATGTGATCCATTTTTGTTTGAGTGACATTTTTTAGAGAACAAAGACAATATTTTAGTTAGAGTTGTAAAGGTAGGGGCCAAGTTTCCAATAGACTTTCCCCATGAAAATTTACTAAGTCTATTAAGAGCACCCCACAATATCATTTACGATCAATAGGATTCTTCTAGCAATCATATGGCTTTAGTCTAAACAACATACCAAGATCCTAATATATCTAATCAATCCAAAAACATCATGGAATATCACTTTAACCAAATATAGATAGCATATCAAACCTACCTAAATCTTGAACATGATTTCAATTAGATGAACATGGTGAGTAAGCCTCTCATTGACCTAGTTCCTTCAACAAGAGTGTTGATAGAGTTAACTGGATAAGAGAATTTGAATTATGACCCATTCGTACAAACTGCTTCAATAGATAACTTGATGCATATGCCCATTATTAAATAAATGTCTTTGGCCTCTACACAAAATAGTGAACAAAATGTAGTGGATGATGTGTAAACAACATCCAATCCTGATCAAAGTGGTACTAATGAACAAAAAAATAGCCAACAACATGTGCCTTTAGTTAATCCTATGAATAGATCATCATACCAAGGAATAGGAGTTTCTATACCCTAACCTCAATCAAATACTTCCTCAAGTGTACAACCTATTAGATTAGGTAATCAAATAATGGCTAATATCACAACTCAATGATATAATATGAAAAACCCTACTCCTCCTCAATAGGTAACAAGTAGAATGCCATAGAATATGACAAACCCTACTCCTCCTCAATAGGTAACAAGTAGAATGCCACAATAGCATACCTAACCTAGTGTATCAACACAATAGAGGAAAAATACATTTCCACCTCAATTAGGGCCAACTAATATTCTACCTCACCAGGTAATGACAAACATACCTCTTCAATTGTAGACTAATATGCCAATCTAAAAACAAGCAATGACTAGTCAATAATGCACAAATATTGGTCAGTGATAGATGTCAAATCTGCAACTTATTTTTACTTTCTCATAGGAATTCATGCAACAAGGAGTTCCCCATGTTTCTCAAGTACATACTAGACAATCATTTCTTTAAAATGTGTCATATATTTAGAGATAGGGTCTTGGACCACAAGTTCCCACTCAATAGTAAGGTTTGATTAGTTGATAGCCTGTCCCTTTTCAACCATAATAGGCATAGTATAGTTATATCCCTCCATCTCAACCACAAAATCCTCCAAGTTAAACCTTTATCACTAGCCCAAACTAGAATATTATGCAACCAATTTCTAAAATTTCAAGTACATCCTAATTCATTTATACATATTCTTGGTCTATTCCCCAACCAAACCAATATACTCCAACAGGTATCTCCATCATACCCTAGTCAAAGTGTCCCACTTGTGACCTCCCAACCATCTACCCAAATTCTCCCTCAAACAAATGTTCCTTATAGTTTTCTATCCTAAGAATTGTAATAGATGAAGGATGTAATTGCTACCATTCAAGCTAGTAAATAGATTAAAATTTTTAAATTGGATGGCATGTGTTCCTACCCATTCAACATGGAGTATTTGTAGATACTATTTCTTCTAAGATACGAACCACCAAAATTTGACAAATTCAAAGGGAAAGGTGACCCTAAGGCTTATTTAACTAAATTCTTTATCACATGTCAACTAGTGGCATATAGTGACAGTTGCCTTTTTTTGTTGTTTCCAAGGAGATTGGTTGGACAAGCCTTGGAGTGGTTTTTAAAGTTGCCCAAAAATTTAGTAATGGATTTTGATGATCTTTTTGATAAGTTTATACAGCACTTTTCCTATAATCTTGAGCATGAGATTTCATTAGTGGACTTAACACAAGTAAAGCAAAAAGCTGGTGAGAGTTTTACAAGTTATTTACAATGATGGAGAGCCCTTGCAAGCCATTTCACCCACAGTATACTAGATAAACAATTAGTTGTTGTGTTTACTAAATATTTGCATAGTGAGATAGCTTATTATTTGGAACTACAATGTACACATACTTTCAAGGAAATCATCGATATTGGCTTGTTGATTGAGTGAGTGCTCATCAATAAAGGAGTTATCAAGCTTAATTCAACTGATCAAAATTAAGGTACTAATCAAGGAAATGACCAACATCCCATTCAAGTGCTAGCATCACAACTGACACAAGCTAATAACCATGAAAGATCGAAGCAATTCAACTACAATAGGAATGTTATGGGAAATGGAGTAACCAAATCCCATCATGTCCAAATGGTGCAAACATCATCTACACCACCTTTTTAGCTTACTCCTTACCCAGTAACCTCTCTAACCAATACCGTAAGCACAAAAACCAAGACCTACACCATAAATATAGCAATCATTACCATTACAAACCCCTCCTCCTAGGAGAACCATGCCTACAAATCATGTCTTTAGTGACCTAGGAGAACCTATTAAGTCTATATTTTTCAATCTTGTTATCGCTAATCTAATTAGTTGTCTTATACCAAAGCATTATCTGTAAGTCATTCCTTATCTTGATTGGTATTATGAAAATGAATTATGTGACTATCATCAAGTCAACAGGCATAATCTATGAGGATGTGTCCAAATCAAGCATTTAATTGAGAATATGTTGGAGAATGGGGAGATAACATTGAATAATAGTGCTTCCACTTCCAATAAAACTCTTGGGATTTATCAAAACCCCTTTCCCTAATATAACAATTAGTAATAGAAAAATAATTAGCAACATCAATAATAATGGCCAGTACAGCAACAAAATCATTAGTATCAAAATCAAAGGCTAAACTAGTAGAATCAACAAAATTAGTAGCAAAACCCATAATGATAGAACAATGGATAAAACCAAGGTCAAAATGGTAACAACAAACAAACCTACCATGAAGTTGTATATGACTACAATAGGGTTGTAGGTCATATTTTAGGGGGTAGCATTAATACCATTTCCATTAATCTTAGACCAAGCACTAATCAACCTAGACCATTGTTAAAAAATAACATTCATCTAAATTACATGGATAATCCTTCTTTGACCTAGGAATGCATACAGTTAAACCATCAAATTAGGACTTCCCCTTTTGGACCTTATATTGACAACTCATCCTTACCATGTGACCACATGTGAGTGCACCAGTAATCAAGACGTATCCTATCTGGTCCCACACCATTCCCAACATTGGTTAGTAATAATGGTCTAGTATTTAATCCCAATTATGAAATCACAACTCAGAGGTCAAATATTACTATCCCAGGTCCTCAACCATCTACCACTTTGCTTGTCATTCAACCTACCATTCAACCTTGAAATAAACCATTCACTACTGACCAAGACAAGAAATTTGATATTTTGGAACAATTGTAGAAGACACCAGCACAAATTTTTATTTTAGATTTGCTACAAACATCAATAATCCATAAGAACATCTTGAATGATTTTTTGACCCAATCCACTATTGATAGTGACATATCCCTTGATAAATTTCAATATTTGGTTAGACACCTAGCTCTAGCCCAACAAGTCACATTCAACCAAAGTGATTTGTCTTCCCTTGGCCCACTCCATAATAATCCATTATACATAAAAGTTTATATAAGATGGCATAAAGTGAAATGTGTCCTTATAAACAATGGATCTACCTCAACATAGTGTCTTTAAAGCTCATCAAGCTTCTTGGGTACACAATGGCAAATCTCTAGCTATAAATAATAACCATCAAAGCCTATGATAATCAAGAAAGAGAATCATAAGGCACCATTAGTTTTCTAGTTATCATTGGGCCTTTAACCCATGATACACTTTTTCATATGCTTGATCTTGAGTTATCATACAATATGCTTCTAGCAAGGCCTTAATTACATGAGATTCATGTAGTCTCGTCAATGATGCACCAATGTATCAAGTTTTCCCACTCAGGGATGGAAGTGAATATTCTAGGATATTTACACCCATATGAACACTGCAAGCATGTTGAGGCCAAATTCTAAAGTTATAATTATTAGTACAACATGAATCTAATCTCCAAGTAGGATAAAGGAAAGGCTATACTTATTGAACCTTCACTAGATAATTATATAGATCTTAATATCTTAGATTCTCTTTCCCACATGCTACCTCCTGAAGCTTTTAATCATTTCACCATTTTAGATAATGGACCAGGAGAGTATGTGACCCATGATACATTTCATATTTCCAATCTTCCTTATAATTCAAAAACCTTTGGGTGACCTAAAGTTACCCCACATATGCATTGGCAAAAAAAGAACAAAGATAAGGGACCTATCACATTTATACCAGCATTTGGCCTAAAACCCCACCCTCTTGAATGGGATGGATCATATAATGAAAACTAAGCTAATTATTATAAAAATACAAAGTATTTTATTCCCAATAGGATCATGGAGCATCACAATTATTAATGAAGAGGCCTTAGACCAAATTAGCAAGGAACTATCACGCTAATTTCCATAAATAAGTATGAAATACCTTATGGACTTGGATTTAAACTGCTTGGGGGTGACCCCACATATCTTATTCAAACTCCATCACCAATGACTAGTGATGATAATGTTGATAGCGAAGCAGAGTCTGATCATTGCCTCACCTTTGATGACCTAGCTGAAATCAACTTGTTTGATAATAATGCCATTTTTACCCTTACCCTAACTATTCATCACAATTCATTACCACTATATTATACCCAACTGATAGATTGGGACCAACAAGAATCTAGTCTACCAATTGATGAGTTTCAAAATGATGAGGCATTTTGTGACTCTTTAGGCCTTAGAGACAATGTTTTGTTGGGAGATCACAAATCAAGATTATTAATCACATTGGATCCTATAGCCTATTTTGGAGAGTGAGTGAACACTCTTAGCCAAAAATAAATAATTAAAACATTGAGGTCCCAAATTATAAACCTCTTTGAGGCACTTTTTGACTATGAAAAAAGTAAAGATAAAGGCTATTCTAGTGGTGAAAACCTATTTCAAGTGCCATTAGATGGGGTTTTCATTCTTCTTCAAATTTAGACCAAGATATCACCAATGATGATCTTGCCTATAGATCTAAGTTTAGCTTTGAGCAAAAAAAAGTATTTGATCAAATTCTTTAATAATTTCCAACTATTTTTGTCACATGGCTAGATCACCCATTAGGGGACTCAGATTCATCATGCTTAAGAGAAGTTGAAGAACAAGTCCTAATGGATGACCTTGACATAATTCAATTGTTCAATTCATTACCTACTATCCTAGAAGATGATTTGACCCTTCTAGTCAAAGATACAATAGAGGTAAATATCAAGACTCCATCAGATCTGAAATGGATAAAATTAGGAGTATCCCTCATTAAGAAGGAATATGACATCTTTATAGCTCTGTTGAGATAATTTGTAGATATCTTTGCATGGGCCTATTTTGACATGACAAGTTTAGACCCCACCTTGGTTCTACACCACCTTATGGTTAATCCTAATGCTAAATCATTAAAATAAAAGTTACGTAAGATGCATCCTTACATTGTTGTATTGGTAAAGAAAGCACTGTAAAAACTCTTAGAAGTAGGATGTATCAAATCCATTAACTACTTATAATGGATCTCTAATGTGGTACATGTTAGTAAAAATATTAAAGGGATCAAAAAATTTATTGATTTTTGAGACATAAAAAAATCTTGTCCTAAAGATGATATTACCTTACCTAATATCAACATGATCATTGACTCCATGGTAGGTTATGAAATGCTTTCACTCATGGATGGCTTTTTAGGATACAACCAAATTAGAATAGCACTAGAAGACCAACATAAAATAGCATTCACCACACCATGGGGAACATTTTTTATCAAGTAATACCATTTGGCCTTAAAAATGTTAGAGCTACATCTCAAAGGGTCATGACTATCATATTCCATGATATGATGCATGCTATTGTTGAAGACTATGTCGATGACATATTAGGAAAATCCAAAACTAGGGCTGACCATTCGGTATTGTTGCGTAAGATATTTTAAAGATTATGGGAGTATAAAATTAGACTCAATCCAAATAAATGTGTGTTTGGTGTAACTTTAGGCAAATTACTTGGCTTCATTGTGTCTCTTAGAGGTATTGAAATCGATCTAGCTAAAGTCCATGCTATAACTGAGATGTCACCACCAAATAATTTAAAGCAACTCCATAGTTTGTAGGGTAAGATCCAGTCAATTTGAAACTTCATCTCTCAGTTAGAAAATAAGTGCCATCCATTTACACACCTTTTGAAGAAGGGAGTTGAATTTCACTAGGATGATCACTACCAAATAGCTTTTCAACAACTCAAAGACTATCTTGTTAATCCACCTATTTTATTACCTCATATGCTAGGAAATCCATTCTTGTTATACATATCAGCTATTGACCATGCTCTAGAGGCACTCTTGGCTCAACATGATGAAAATGGAAAAGATCATGTTGTATACTACCTAAGTTGTACTTTGGTTACATATGAACATAACTATGCACCTATTGAAAAAGCTTGTCTAGCCATGGTCTTTACAGATTAGAAACTAAGCTATTATATGTTGAACAATAAGACCATGGTCATTTCAAAAGTAGATCAACTCAATTATATACTATCTAAAATAGATTTACAAGGTAGAAAGGCTAAATGGATCATGCTTCTCAATGAGTTTGATATAGAGTATGTCAATCAAAAGGCAATCAAGGGATAAGTTCTTATAGATCAAACTACTAAAACACCTCTCACAAACACATAGCCATTCATGTTTCAATTTCCTGATGAATCCATCATGACCATCATTGACACACCCATTGAGGAGCAGCCTTGGAAAATTTATTTTGATGGTTCATTTACTTCACATAGATTAGGGGCAAGCCTATTTTTTATTACACCACAAGGGGATCTAATCCCTAAATCATTTAGAATTAGCTTTCCTTATACAAACAACATGGCTAAGTATGAAGCACTTATTTTAGGACTTTGATAAATAGTGCATTGGAATATATCTCATCTCCAAGTTTATGATGATTCTCAGTTAATCATCAATCAAATCACACATCATTTTCAAACCAACTATGTTAAGTTGGTTCCATGTAAATCCATGGTTGACATTATTAAGAAACAAATTACCAATGTTTAGTTTGAGCACATACCAAGGGCTAGTAATAGAACTATAGATGCCATGGCTACTACTGGCTCTCTGATTTAATAAATAGATAAAGCTAAAGAGTATTAGTTCCTCATCAATAATTTATTAGCACCAGCTCATGAACCTTTAATCATTGCTATGATTTGTGATATTATTGGTCCTAATTCTATCTAGTACTCAAAACTTTATAACTACCTTCATGACCAATTTATCCCACCTAACTTGTCTCAAAAACAAACCATAGCCTTCATTTATCATTCTATTCATTATACTCTACTTGGATCCACCCTTTATCATCATAGTTTTGATGGAACTTTGCTTCATTATTTATCTTCGATAGAGTCTACACTAACATTAATAAAAGTTCATGAAGGAGTATTTGGTGCTCATTCTAGAGGGGTAGTCCTATCCAAAAATCTCTTGCATATTGTTTATTATTGGCCCATAATGGATGCAGATGCTATTACATATGTAAAAAAGTGTGACAAATGTCAATGACATACTAGTCTAATTCATGTTCCAACAAAAAATTTGAAATTGATGTTGACACCATGGCCATTTTCTATATGGGGACTTGACCTCAATGAGAAGATCAACCCCACTTCATATGATGGCCATATACATATCCTTACCACCACTAAATATTTCACTAAGTGGGTTGAAGCTATACCCCTCACATGACTGGAAAGCAAATTTCCAAATTAATTTTCAATCATCTCATTTGCTACTATGATATCCCCTCTGACATAATATCTGATAATGGAAGATCATTTAAGAACAAAGATATAGACTAGTTATGTACTAAAGATAACATCACACAACATTTTTCTATAGCATATTACCCTTCAGGTAATGGCCAAGCTATGGCATCCAACAAAACCATTGTTAATATTCTCAAAAAAGATTATCAATGATGTTGGTCATGATTAGCACTTACAAATATTCCCTACCCTTTGGGCATACCATACCAATCATCATACTCCCACAAGAGCCACTCCATACTCACTTGGTTATGGTATTGAAGCCATCCTTCCTATTAAGGTTGAATTACCTTCACTACGCATCTCTTTTAAGCATATCCTAGATGATCATGACTATCTAGTTGCTCACCTGCAAGAGCTAGACCTACTTGATGATAAATTGCATAGCTACACTCAATAATCTTCAAGCATATCAGAACTAACTCAAAGGCCACTATAATCGATGTGTTAATTATATAACATTTGAACTTGGTGATCTTGTTATTAAAGAAAATCAAAAGAATACCACAACTAATAAAAAGCATAAATGGAAATTCAAACCAAACTAGATAGGGCCTTTCATCATTACTAAAAATTATGGATCAAGAGCATACAAGCTCACCACAGTAGATGGAGATGAACTTCCTAAGATAATGAATATTATTCATCTCAAGAAGTACTATTCTTAAACACTAAGGTGTATAAGGACCATTTTAGTTATGCCATTTTATCACTATTATTCTTTATACAAATACCATCCTTATCCATTCTCTTCATCATATCCACTTCTACTTCCATTCTATCGACCCAGTTTGTTCTAAAGCCTAGCCTATTTGACCTTAGCTTTTTCCATTCATTAAATAGTTTTTGCATCAAGGTATCTAATTAATTTCATTAGTTGGTTCAATTACTTCAAATAGAGATTGTATTTTAGGGTAGTGTGATATAAGTTTTGGTAGTTACATCCTTCATTTTTTATTCCTTTCTTATCATCGACCTTGCTACTAATTATAATCACCTTTGGGAAAATTAGTACCATTGATCTATGTTATTGTGTCCTAGTTATAACCACCTATGGGAAAACTAGGAGCAACATTAAGCCTTAATGTACCAACTTACCACTTCTTATGTCATACTATGCCTTTTTACCAACTATGCCTATTTTTTTTGAATTGACTGCTACACTAATCAAAAAAAATTGTTTTAGGGAAGAACTACAGTGATTTAAGGTCCTACTTTAGGACTATGTAGGTAGTGCTCGATACTTGTTGAGGTTATCTCAATCACCCTTTTCCCCATACTCTCACCATTTTGTGAACAACCTAAGCCATGCTCTCATTGTATTGTGAGCTTAAAACCATTTAGTGTCTCATCATTCTCGATTGAGTTGAGACACTCCAAAATAATTCCAAAAACATTTGGAAAATCATTAGAAAACAACAAAAACATTGACCACTTCTTTGTTTATCATCCTTGGCCAAGTTTATCATGTTTGCCATAATCGGGGTCCAATTATTATAACCACCTTTGGGAAAATCATTATGTTGTCACCACTTTAATTTTTCTACCCATATAAGGGCATGTTATTCTCTTATTTTTCTATCCTAACTGGGGTAGCTCCATCTTCTCAATGATTATAACTGCCTTTGGGAAAATAATTGTGTTATCATACCACATTACCACTATCAAGGTACAATGTTTATAACCACCTTTGGGAAAACCATTGTGCACCATCCCACTTACATTCTCAATGATTTTGACTAATTTTTTAGTATCATTATGTTTTCACCCCATCATCTTTCCTTTCTTTGGTCCCCTTATTTTACTTCTTTCTTTTTGAGGGATCATTTGCTGACTTACTTGTGCCAACTTTTCCCTCGAGGGGGAATCATATAGTTAGTTTATCATCATTGCATTTATAGTTATATAGGACCTTTTCATTCTTTGAAAAGACATTACTATGCTTATAGCTTGCAATGTCTTCCCAAATAGGGGCAAACTATAGACACCTAAATTTGGCCACCAATAACCACCAATCAAGCTTTTGGCTAATTTCCACTTAAAATGCATAATTTAGCCTAAAAACACTAAAACACACTAAATGATGTGAAATTGACATATTCAATTACTGATTTTGGCTAGATTATCATTAAATGGGGTAATGTAATTTGTGGACCAGCTAACTTTGATCAGATCATTTTGAGTCAAAATGTTAATTTTGCACCTAGGTGCTCTAGATTTTTCTTTCCTATCAAAAATCTTACAGAAGATACATGCCTTTGTTATTTGATATTGATAACATCCTAAATGGGAATATAGTTTTAGTGCATTTAACATTGACTTCCAATTCTAATCTAATCAGATTTTGGACCAATAATAAGGCATTTTGATCAATTTGAGTAATTTGTACACAAAGTACTTAATCACGCTTAGAGATAATTAATATAAGTTAGAGTCTAATTAATAATTCCATATAAACCTATTTAATAATTTATTTTGGAAATGAATATTGAATATCTACATCATCAAGTGACCACATTTCTTGGGAAGACATCCCTAGGCCATAAATGCCACAAATATCAGGATTCATGCCTCCCATGCCTCATCAGAGCCCTCCATGCCTCTTAATTTCCATTTCTTCCAATGTCATGTGAGGATAATTATAATTTTAATTTCATAATTAGATTAATCCTTAGCCACACATCTCAATCCTAAGATGGATGGTTTAGGTTGATTCTAGCCATTTGCAAAAATCTATAAATAGAGAGGCCATGAACATCATTTATAAACTATTTTGGTGCAAAGTTATAATTCACAAATATCTTTAAGAAGCCATTTTAATTAGTGTTACCATGCCAAATTGATTCCAATCCAAGCCAAGCCACAAACCAAAGGTGCCAAGGAGAGATGGAGGTAGACAAGCTTCCATTGCCAAGGACTTCGTGGGCACAAGCCGAGCAAGCCACTACAAAAAGAATTTTGGAGCAACCAAGGGAGGTAAAAGAAGGTTTATTATGCATTTTAGTTGTGTGTTTTATTCATGTTTGTTAAATAATCTCTCTATAGTATATAGGGCTAGAGATGTTATGCGAGTTATGATGTTTCTTTCATTTTTTTTTCATTTTGAAACTAACACCATACTAGCCATCCTCTCTTGAGTCAAATTCTTAGATCACAGACATTTGAACATGTCCTTATA
Organism: Torreya grandis; assembly: GCA_037957365.1. NCBI lineage: Eukaryota > Viridiplantae > Streptophyta > Pinopsida > Cupressales > Taxaceae > Torreya > Torreya grandis. The sequence continues at coordinate 1,482,148 of JARHVA010003828.1, read as the reverse complement.
TGAATTAATTCTTAGGTTTAGTTACATGTGCCTATGTCCCTTATATTTTGGCCCCTTGGCTTACCTTTATGCACCTCATGTGCTTCTATGTATGCTTATTTATATGTTTCTTCACCATGACACTTGTATTTGCTTGTTACACACACCCCATTTTTTTATGCCATGAGGGACCTCATGAAACTACCCTTCTTAATTGGGTGCCATTATGGAAATCATGCCCCATACCCTAGGTACTTACTTAGATTTTATGTTATACACATTGATTACATCTATCTTAAAACCCTTGTTCAATGTTAGATTACAACGTACATCTTACATTACCTACTTATGCTCAGATACTTTTACATTCTAATGCTATGTTTGTACATTATATTAGAATATCATGCACATTCTCTAGTTAACACATTTTTAAGAGAATTATTTTGAGGTTAGTTCTCACACATATTTCACAACTACCCTCAAAAAAGGGGGAATTCACATGGGTTTGTCATAAAGATTAGGATCTCACTTTGCTATTCATAGATAAATTTCAGCACATATGCTTAGTTTCACAAATCAGACACACAAGGTAGACATAAAACAAAATAGAGACTTAGAAGTTAGTTTTGATCACCTAAAGTTTAGACTAGGAGGACATTAGTGCCTAGATTGGGAAACTAGCACCATAGAGAACTATTATCCACCATAGGGCGCTACTATCCAATAGCCCCAACTTCAAGATAGCCTAGATTAGCCAAACCAATACAATAGGTATAATACATATTTGTATAGATATAGTCACAAGTTTGATAGTTATGCTCAATTTTTTACTAGATACCTTTAGTTCAGCGTATATTCATATTAGTTGCTCAGATTGGGGGGCATCATGCACAACATAATCACTCCCACATTTAGTTTAATAACATAAATGCAATTATTACATACTCAGTTCAGATTCAGTATACTCAAATATTATATTGGGGGCATGTGTATGGCACATATTTTTTATATACTCAGCTACACATAGCTTGATTCAATGGAATGAAAACATCCATGTCATTATCTACCCTATATATACTTGATATCACATTCTAGGTTGTCACCAAATTCATACCTTACTCCATCTGTAGTGATTGGCATTCTTGAGTGCCCTAGAGACACCTAATATACCTAAATTGTTGTAGAGTTGACATACATGGTTAGATTTACTCTGTTATATACTTTTAACACTTTATGTAGTTTAGTTATAGATGCATGTACTTTAGGAGGGCAATGATGGATTCATATCATATTTGAGTTATTTATCCACCCATATGAAGGATTGAGCAAGCCATCATCTCAGTTCAAGGTATTCAATGATATGATCACTATGTACACTCACACACATAGGTTATCACTAGGATCATGCATTAGTTCACATACCCCATGAGGTGTATTCATTTATTTCCTCTCTCTTTACTTAGATTTACTTAGTTACTTTATATTAGCATAATATTTTGCTTTTGATCATCTCTTAAGTAAGGACTTATGTTTTCATGTTTCATTATAGGCCATTGCTTTGGATCATGTTTCACATATGTAGACCTACATTCACATATGTAGACTCAGTTACAAATACTTCACTTCCAATTCAAGTCAAGGTATGTTTATTTTTCCTTTATCCTAGTCATTTTGCTTTGCTACATTTTTAAAATAAAAAGGGGGGGAAATGTAATCATCTAAAAGTGATATTTATATGCTAAGAGTGTTTCTTGAGATATCCTATTCCTAGCTTAGCCCTAGACATATCCTAGAGCCTTTTCCATACTTTTTTAGTCATTTTGCAATACCACAAATAGTTACAATCAGCCAAAACATAGTCCTAGGATAGTTTTCTTAGATCCTAACCTAGTTTTCCTAGTAGTTTTCTAGGTGGAAATTAGTGCAACATTTGGGACACAATAGCCACATGGCACTAGTGTCCCCAACTAAGAACTATTATATTTTTCCCTAGCTCTCTCAAATGGATACTTTTTAAAATGTGTACCCCTCATAAGATTAGCTTAGAAAATTTTCTTATTCATACAAGCAACATATCTCTATAAATACAAGTCTATTTTATCTTTAATTACTAGATGGAAAATAGATGCAAAAGCATATTCAAACAAAAGACAAGTTGAGAAAAATTAAGGTATTTGATTCCTATTATTCCCTAATCCTATATACTACCATCTACATCAGACCTAAACCAAGATTTAAAATATTTCAAATCTCAATCACATTCAAAGAATCTAAGTCCACTCTCATTCTAGGATTCACTTACACTTGCATCAAACACTAGGTGGGAGAACTACATCAGGCTTGATCCCTCTTCAGAGTATTGGTATGTAGGAAAATATCTTCACAATGGGGTGTTGAGTATGTCCAACCTATACTACTAGTGAACACATAATTATTTCTAATGCAATACTTATAATGAGGATTAGGGTTTTCGTGTTAAATCAAGTTTTCTATGCACAATATAGAGTTCTAGATTTTATGCATACAAGAATAGGACATAAAAACATAGGTGTAGGTGCTCCTATAAAATAGGAACAATCCTACAAAGAGGACACTAATGCCACTTTGGAGACACTACAACAACATGGCACTAATGTTTAGGTGGGGCACTATTATCTAGTGAGTAAACAGATCCTAGAATCCTATTGATGACACTTAGAACTAAGTTTTTAGGACACAACTCATTCATGATAGTCACTTTCTAAATAATTATATATTTATATATATTTATTATTAGTTTTAAAAATTTAAAGAAGTTAAAAATCCATAATAAATTAGTACCTAATTATTGCATATTTGATTAATTTAGACATTTCATCCCTTTAACCAAACATAGGAATTATGTGTAAAACCCTAAAAGGTTAAATCATGATGAATGAGATCCCAGAGACAAATAGTTGTGTTGATAAGTTTTAAAAAGAGATAAGACACTTTAAATAATGTTTTAACATAGCTAGGAAATAAATTAATGATGAATATTAGGATTCATAAAATGATTACCTGGATCTCAAGAAATAAAGAGAGTGTGTGTTGAGTGAATTAATGGTAAAATTCAATTACATTTTGAATTCAATCTATGTTAAACCCAAATGGAATGATGATATTCTAAAATGGAAAGTAAAACATGGAATGATGAGATTCTAAAATGGAAAGGATGATAGATAAGGCAAAAGTGGGTGGACAATAATAATAACAATAAGACCAAGGTAATGAAGAACAAGGAGGTTGTACAAGTATATTTTATGAGAATAAAAAGGGGATTAATTTATAGGATCAAGTCCACCATCGATTGGGGTCTATCATGATTGAAATGGATGGTTTAGTATTTGTGTTTAAATAAGAGGTGTATAGAATGAATTAGATAATGTTTTTATAAATAAATATGAGTAGGAAACTTATAATAAGAGGAAGATTTGAAGTGAATCCATACAAATTTAAAAAATAAGATGCAAATATGCAACACTTTGTGTCATAAAATATGCCAACTATCTCATAATAAACTAAAATAGTGAAGAATAATATATGGGCATGGAGGGAAACTCATAAGATAGATAAGAAAAGGATACACCCACATTATAAGGTCATGTCCCATTCAATCTAATGGTTTTTTTAGATTTCATTTCTAAATAAAAGTTATCATAGGGTGAATATAAGGATGATGAGGTGGAAAAACAAAATTAAGGATTGTTAGATGTGCATACAAAATTTACAACATTCTAGATTCCATTGAAGGGCATATATATGTATGGGTAAATTTAAGATATTCCAATGAATATAATTTTTAATATTCATAATATTTATGTTAAAATTTTATTTTTTGGCATGAAATAACTAGGTGTTGATACGGCATATTATACTTTAGACATAGAAAATAATATTGAGAAACTTAAAAATAGAATCATGAGAGAGATTGGGAGACTTGATATGTAAGATATATGATGTTGTGCATAATGTGAAAATTTGTCAAAATTATCACCACCATTGAAAAGGTATAATTGTAGTGATTTGAGGGATCTATTATAGATGGGATGGAACCTATATTGAAGTTACAAGAAAAATGTTGGTAAACTAATAGGTGAAACTCTAGTAGTAGGTGAATATGTATTAGAATAGGATTCATAAGTTGAGGATAATATGAAACCCTTAGAGGAGGAGCTAAATAAGTTGTAAATTAGGTAAAATGAAAATAAATGCCATCTAGAGGAACAATAGGAGGCAAAAAAAGAGAAATTAGATGCGGTTTTCATAGAGTGGTAATAACATGAAAAATGTTTTAAGGGAATGATCAAATAAGTATAGATGAGAACAACAACCATGAAAAATATTTTCAATATTATTTGCAAATCATCAAGGTATGCATAATTATTTGAGAGGGAAAAGGAGAAGAAATTAAAAATTAATTATATTATCATGTAGGAAATAGACATAGAGGAAATTAAATAGAATATATATCTTAATTGATTACGTAGAAGGCTATGATGAAAAATTAAAAAATAAACTTGTTAGAGAAAAATATAAATATTTTATATAAAAAGGATATTGTGGAGAATTATAGAATGTGTAAAATTGTTACATAGTATAAGGTATACAAAGATAAGTTCAACATAGTCTACATCTAGAGTGGAGAGGGAATTAATATAACTAAAGAGATGAAATTTAATTCATAGGTGGTTCGATGAACCATTTTTTAATATATAGTGGATTGGAATGGTTTTTAAAAAATAGTGAAGTAAGTCATTCTATAACTATTTCCAAACATAAAAATGAATGATAAAAAATACATTGTTTGAGGAAAGGAAACCATTGATGTAGGGGGAATGTTGACCATCAATTTTAGATAATTTTCAAGAAGAAAATAAAACCAAACATGACTAAATATGGAAGGATGTGCATGAGTAAATTTCTTCCATGATGATATCTTTCAAAGATTAAAAACACATGTTGAAAAAACTAATTTTAGTGCACATAATTGATGATGCATAGTGGATGGATTAGAAGAAGTATAATATTGAAAAATGATAAGGATATTATATACATCTAGCACCAAAGGAAAAATCGTGTAGTTTTGGTGGGATAAAACCTTAGCATGAGTATTTTCAAAGGAAATGTTATTATAGTTAGCATACTAAGAGAATATTTTAGGAATATGTGAATATATCTAAATAAATGAAAAAATGGAAAATTTGTCAGTGCTAGTTAGTAGGGATAAAGGTATTTTGGGAAACCTATAAATAGGATCCTTAATATCTCATTTATATCATTGTGATAAGTTAGATGTTTTTTAGGTGAAGAATCAAAAGAGGGCTCAACTTAGTAAGTTATTTTTTATCTAGTTATGAATATTTATGTAATGACTATAAATATTATAGTTTGAAAAAAATATAAGCATTTTATTAATGGAAATCATGTACATAGAGGATGAACATTCTGTGTAAATGTATTTATCAAGTATAATAAAATTTATATGAATTTTATTTTTTTAATATGTATGCTAGGTTTTGTATGTTTATTTAAGTTCTCTTTATTCCTTCACATTTTTATGTATATCAATGGGGTCATTGGTGATCTCTTTCTAAACATTATGTATGATTACCATATATTTTGTAAGGCTTAGTTAGGTAATGGAATGAGCAAAAAACCACTTATTTGATATTTTGATTTATGAAATATGGAAAAAAAAATTACAAATATGAAGCATTTTAAGGATACTAGAGAGCTAATGAACATTTGAAAAAATGGTGTATTTATTTATGAAAATATAATTCATAATCTTATTGACCATGATAAAATCAAGATTGAATATTTAAAATGTAAATCATTAGATGTATCATTTTAAAAATAAACTAAATTCCTAAGGTTGTATCACTTACACACTACACTATATTAATTATGGTTTATAATGATGATTCATCAACACATAAAACACATTTGGTCTTTGATGTTTTGATGAAGGGACCTATTTTATTTTTATGATAGATAATAAATCTCAATTTAATATTCTAAATCTCCATTTACTTAATGCATTTAGATGTGGAATTATAAACATATCAAAAATAAGCATTAATCCAACCACATAAAAATAATGACTTAAATGGTGTATTTTATGGATACCATAAATCAATGGACATTTTTAAAAATGGTGTATTTCTTTGAGAAAAAAATCATGATCTTATTAACCATGATAAAATCAATATTGGATTTTCAAAAATTAAAAAAATAGATGTAAATTTAAATAAATAAAATACGCTTCCTAATATATGTATCACTTGCGCAGCACAATATACTAATTATGGTTTCCAATGATGCTTCATAAACACATTCTATACATACAACACATTTATTCATTGATTATTCAATGGAAGGATATAAAAAATATTGTTTGGTGTTAGATAATACATATCAATTTAATATTTTAAGTATACCTATATATGGATTTATAAAAATTTATGAAGTAAACGCAATCCAACCATATTAGGAACTATTTAACTACATAAATATGTGACTTCTTATCTTGTGTGACTTTCTTGTATATTGCACTATACTTATTCTATTACAATTATATATTGGTAATGTGATGAATAAATAATTAATTCAACAATAGATAATATCAATAGTTACATATGTTTAAATACTCAAGTTCATGATATCCCTCCAATATTATTTGAGACCAATGAGCAATTCAAATTGAAAAAAATGTTACGATGATGAAAATGATGATCTTTTGTAATAGTATATTATTTAATTTATTGAATTAATACATACTAATTCATATTATGACACACATTTGGGATCAAATCTTTTTTTTTTTTGGTATAACACATGAAATGTTATAAGATTCAACACATTATTTTAGAGCTTTGATTCCATGTATCATATGGCACATTAATTTTTTTATGAAATATTAGTTTTATTTTTTTCATGTTACAACACATTTGAGGTTATTTTTATTATATATTAATAAAATTATAACATCATGAGTATTTAAATATAATTATCTACATTACACCATCTTTTATTAGTATTTAAGAGTCCAACATCATATGGCATATCTAAATTACTATGTTCACTTATTTATAATAAGAACATACAAATCATATATCATCATAATCAAGGTAGTTATATTATGTTGATGATATAGGTATTGTATGAAAAGGGAAATGCAACATATCTATAAAGTAATCCTATTTTGGAGAAGATAAATCCTACTTACACTTATGATTGTCGACACATTAGATATTTAGGGTCATGACCAAGATGGATCCACTAGACCTAGCCAAGGGATCTCTTATCAAAATAATATCACTAGGGAGGGTTCCAAAGCCTCCAATAAAGCAAAATTATGCAATAACCCTAAAGAGGTCCTATATTTTAATATTCACTAAACTAATAATAATTAAAATTAAAAGTCTAATATAGTTCTCACCAAATCTTGTGGCACAAAGTGGGGGTAATAAACATAAAAAGAAAACATGCATAGAAGACATATACCCACATCAATGTATATTAAATCCTAATACATGTGAGAGAATTATAAATGAATATCTATCTACTCTTATAAAGGAGGAACAAATTTAAGAATACTTACCTTTGAAGATGAACCCACTGAGCCTTAATCTCTCCCTTGGCCAAGGTGATTCACAAGATGTTGTTGTGCTATGTAAGGATGACAAGGATAAATCAGATCTAAGCTACACAACCTATCAATACATCCAAAATACTTTTCCTTAAGATAATATCCATATCTCTAAAGAAATTATGAAACCCTAAGCTATACTCCTCAAGTATAATGGTGGATAAGCAGATGCATAATATCTATCTATTATTCTTATCTTCTCTTAGAAATGATAAAATGTATGTGTTTATATAGAATCTATCCCTAGTCCTTTATGAAATTTTAGCCAATAGGGTCGACCCAATTGACATTGTGTCATTATTGATAAAAACAAAGTAGGTCCTGATCTAGGTCATCCAAGGGCTGACCTGGACCCTCAATGAGTTTTAATAATTAGAGTGCAGGGTTGATGGGACTGACAGTGTATCATAAACCATGAAAAAGGATTTTAGGCTAGGGAAGGGCTAATGAATGTATAAAATGAGTAGAGGAGGGTGAAAATAGGAGTAAAATATTAGGAAAATGTTTTTAAGAGATGGGTGAGTAGATATCAAGTGGTAGTATAGGGATAACAATCTTACAAAACACCAATGGTATACCCACCCCTTTCTTGGTGCACCCTTTAAGGCATGAACGCAGAGATATTGAGACTAGATAGGTTCATGTAAGAGAGAAAGTATCTATAATTGATAAACATTGAAAATATTATGTGTATACATATTCCCCACTTAAAGCTCATAATGTGTCACATAAGTGCAACACAAGATGGTGCTTTAGGAAAAGAACATAGCAACACACAATGTTGAAGTTGAATAAATTGTAATAAGATAAAATAAGATAATTAAAAGGATAAAATTGAAAAACACATACCTTTACTTACCTTAGTGATTTTGATAAAGAAGGAGATGCAAGAAATGTGAAGGTGTCGAATGTAGGTAACATTAGGTGAACTTGTAGAGATTAGTGAAAAAGAGTGAAAAATTAAAAAAAATGTAACATAGACATATAATAGGGGAAAAGATTATCTATGATGTCAGGATTTCAAGACATTTTACAGTTTGGACAAAGAGCTAGTGGAGATAAAGATATGATAAAAATATGGAATCTAACGGTAAATATTTAAAAGGTAAATAATTATGAATAGTAAATATAAATAGGGTGAAAATAAATCATTTGTTATTTTTACTATTATAATAAAATAGATCTCTAAGAGACCTAGTTAGAGACTAGAGACCCAGTTAGAGACCAGAGAGCCATCATGGTGAGGAGACAATAATTGAGATGAGAGGATGCATAGAGGCCACAGTGAGTGCAACATAGGTAAACAACTAGAAATTTCAAATTTTTGAATATTTTTATTTGAAATTGATTTAAATATATAAAAATGATTGGTAGGTAAAATCTAGGAAACAAAATGAACCATTGGAAAAAATTTAGGTAAACTAAGGATAAAATAGAGTATTGGGTAGGAAAAAGTTAGACCAATAAATTCCCAAGGCATTTATGGTAAATGGGTAAAAATTTGTCATTGGGGATGAATAGAGTCAACCTAGTTGACTTAGTCCATCAGGCGAGGGATAGTGATAAGGTTGATTGTGTAGCAGTTGGTCGATTTAATATGTTAATAAGAGGTTGATTGCATAGTAGTGGTCTAATTTAGTTTGTTTGATAGGGCTGATGTAGTATCATTAAAAGAAGATAACTATGTATAACATGGCTGAGATAATATGAAATGGAAAGGGTTGATCTAGTATCCCAAAGAAAGTATAGGGTTGATTTAGATTTAAAATGGTTGATTTTATAGGAAATTAAGAAACTAAATCAAACCAATTGATTTTTTGAATTTTTAAGATTGTATTTTGATTATTTATGACATGGAGGTATGATATATCCTTTATTATTTGATATTTTGACGAGATGTTGGAGGTATTAGTGACTGATATATGCATCATGGCTACTATAATTGACTGACATAAATAAAGTGTGGCTAGTTTCATTAGGCTTTGAAGGCATCATGGACATGAGGTGCATCTCACTTAGTTTTGATCTCATTATCATGTTCCTTAGACCATGGGAATGGTTAACCAACACTTTTTGATGGGTATTGGATGGGGATGCCATATAGGTGGGTATCACGCTAGAGGATGTCCACACTTTATTGGGATTGACTATAAGAGGGATACTAGATGGTCTAAAGGATAGGTAATCACTATCTAGGTGGGCGACATGCTTAGATAGGATATACCTAGTATTATAGTTTAATTTCTTTGATGTATATATTATGCTAATTCTAGACATATAAAAATCCATGATCAAACTTGTGACAACATGAGTGATGTGTCATAAGATGGATGGCAAGGTAACACTATACATGATAGCCTTTTTTTAGTCCATTTTAGATCAAGGAGTATTATATGACTATGGGACTATCATATATGTCCATCTCATTCATGATATATATAGTATTCTATCTAGAGGGTAGAAGACCATAGGGCTCATTATTTTATTAAGTGCCTAGATATTGGAGAGGTTTCTTATGTATCGACTAGCTAGGTTGCCCCACATGGTAGATGATAAGTTACCTCAGATGAAGAGATCGTGGCAAGACCATGTAGTGTGGGCCATGCCCCATATGCTAATATTATCTAATATCACAGGAGGGGAGATCATGTGGAATCCTTACATACATTACTACTATTTGGCCTAATTGGTTAACTATGGTGATAGAATCTGCATAGGTGTGGATCATGGGATACTATACCTAGTGGATAAAGATGTAATTGGTGGCATACTTGTTAGGTTAGTTTAGACTCCCACACCTAATGACCCCTCTATTAGTGTCTACTTATTGGTCATGACATGATAGAGAGATGAGGGGGAGAGGGGGATGAGGAGTACTAATCAAGAAACCCAAGAATAAGTTGTACCATGTCAAACCATAGACTAGTCAAGAATGGTAGGAGGTGGTTGGGGGAGGGGATGACATGGATGTGGATGTAGGGATATAATAGGCACCATAGTAGGTACCATAATAAGTCTCACAATAATATAATTAATGACCATGTTGACCACACCATATATGGAACCACCACCAATAAGAGTAGGCATAGGCAAGGGCAACAATGCAGGATAACCTCACAACCATTCCAAGATGGAGTTAGTTAATAGATACACCTCTCAAGAGAGGGTCATGGCATGCACAAGTGGTGATTCCTAGATTTTCCCTAATAAGGAGGTGATCTATAGAAGAGGTGCTTAGGGGACAAGCAGATAGAGAGACGATGATCAGTGGGTAAACAAATGGGGAGATAGTGGTTGTTGACAATGGTAATAGTGAAGAATGTTGTGCTTTTGATTTAAGTGTTGATATATGATACTAGTTACATGTGATTATAGTATATATATATATATATATATATATATATATATATATATATATATATATATATATATATATATATATATGTATATATATGTATGTGATTTAATGTCTATCTAGTTTTGGTTTTGTAGATCCAATGATAGAGGATTTCAGATGGTGATCCCTAGTTATGGTTGTGTACCATGACATTTTGGATGGGGTGTTGGCTCCATATGACCCCACCGTGTTGGATAATCCTATGGTCCTATCTGCCCAAACATAGGCAAGCTAATTTAGACTAGTGAGGGAGGTCATGAGATAGTTATAGACATATGCAGATGGATTACATCCATTGATAGGGGTGGGAGTGGGATAGGCATAGTCCTAATAGGCCTTGACTTAGGAGAGAATAAATCATATGGATACTACTGATTATCTTGGATAGGTGTAGGCCTAAGTGGACAATTTATAGGGATAGGTAGTAGGATTGAGATCCTAGAATGCCTTATTATAGCATACCATTTAAAAGGAATAATCCCAAGTATCTATGGTCAATGTAGCTAGGCCATAAGATAGGCATGATGGATCCTAGCCATAGAGTTGTAGATATGTATTTTTTATTTTTCACTTTGTATTATATAAAACACATTATATATATATAGATTTTGATGGTTGGATTTGATCTCATGAGTTGTATTTGCTTTTGTATGTTGATGCATGGATATATATTACTTTCTAGCACATTTTTTTATATTTTATTGTATATGATATTGGAAATAGTTGAGTATTTTATTTTCTAGCATTATGTGATACGCATGTATGTTTAAAAAAAAGGGGCAAAAATGACTTGGAAAAGTATAATTAATCAAAACAAAATGTATTGCACACTATATCATGAAGGGAAATGTGTAATAAAAAAAGATGAATGAATATAATAAACCAAAGATGGTAAAAAAGGATAACAAAATGTTTTTAAACCATGAAAATATTTGCACCAAATTAAAATAAGTAAAATCAAACTATATCACATTTTGAAGTATGAAAATAATGTAATAAAATATAAGGCATAAGAAAACCAAATGGGAAGTATAAAATAAAAACAAAATTGGAAAAATAAACTTAAATTGATAATTATATTCTTACATTCAATCAAAAAATAAGAACATAAAAATGAAAGATCAATCAAGTAAGCATACAACATAATATATCAAGATGGTAAGCATGTCAATGACATGTAACTCATAATCAATCACTACTTATCTAAAATTTGACACATGTAATTTTATTGTGACTTGGGTATTGGAAAATTTTGTGAGAAAGGCCTAGTCCTATCCATGGTCTTAAAATATAAATCATAAAGGTAACACTAATGAGGTGGAAACAACTAGGAAAAATAATGTTTAAAAGGAATGTTTGGAATGGTAATTTGGTAATTTGTTAGGAAGGCCTAGTCCTATCCATGGTCTTACACTGCAACTCACAAATGGAATCCTTAGGGAGGAGTGATCAGTGAACAAAATAATATTCCTCAAGTGGAAATATTAGGAGTGTGGGAAATGAAAGAGGGAATGTAAAAATTACAGCGTAGGCATCAATGAGAATACTTTAGGAAACATGAGGCACATTAAGGACACAAAAAATACACCAAGTGATTAGTGACTATCAATATACAAAGGATACCCTATTCATAATAAGCACAAATTTGTATATTAAAATAATTGAGATACTAAGGTTGACTCATGTTGGTTGTTTAAATAAGGAAAGTAAAAATAGACCTATCTCCACACAATGTGTTCCCAATTCCTTAGGACCTCTTACAGAGTCATTGGTCTACTGTGAAGATTGGGTAATTATGTGAGAAAGTAAGTAGCACTAAAAAAAATATTCTTATTTCCCAATGTACTATCCTACCACACCCCAATGGCTCTTGACTCTATCATGATTCCAAATATGAAGTTTGAGACTTGATTAGAAAAAGGAGGTGTGTTTTGAATCACGTCTTTTAGTGTGATTTGACTTTTGAAATTTTAAATGTTGCCTTTTGTATCATTTCCTTTTGTTAAAATGATTTGGCTTTTAAATTTTTATGGATTTTAAGATTCCTCCTCCATATGAACTTGGAATGATCAATCATGAAAGACAAAGTGATACACACAAATTAGCCTTAGACTTTGGCTAAAGGAAGCTAAGTATCTAAAGACATGACTAACTAAAACACTTAAGATTACCTATGAACCAGTATGTTATCTCAAGTTTCAACCATGTGTATACTTAGTTTGTGAAATTAAATAAGGGGAATAAATGGAGATCCAAGATGGACCGATAAAATGAGATTATAATGAGATGACTTATTTGCTAACTAATCACATGGTAAATAAGAAGTACTAAGGGAAACAAAATTTGTATGGCTAAGTCACATTAATGATTATCTATGTTATGGAGATAAGGTAGAAAACAATCATGAGAAAAGAGCATGACATCTATGGAAAAAAATGAACTCATATAGAAAAAATATGTAGTCATGAAAATAATCCATAATAGATCATAAGGAATGAAATGACACCATAGACAACATATAACAAAAAATATAAATATACATATAAGATGGATAAGTAAATGAAAATTTAACACAGTGTCAAATGATATAAAGTAGATAAATATAAACTTGGAGCACACATCCAATCCAAAATGAATAAGAAAGTAAAAGAACACCATGTTGTGTTCATAAATACTAGTAAATTTGTCCACAAACATTGTCCATAACATCTGATAGATCTCTATGAAGATGGAATCTAACTACAATGAGGGTCTTATAGATATTTAGAGAAAGTTGGGAAAATACATCTCATCAAATCTCCTCGATAGAAAATCTAGGTATGCCTAAAGGATCATGCTCATGAGGACCATCATGCATAGGATACATAAGAGAAGGAATAAGAGTGAAATATGTGGGATATAAAAGAGTCACTAGTGGAGAAGCGATCATAGGTGAAGGAGGATGCATAAGTGGAGAGATCATAGGTGGAGGACCCACATGTAGAGGAACCATAGGGGAAGAAGGGGCCACAAGTGGAAGAATGACAAGGGAAGAAAGGGGAGATTTCTTGAATAGGTGACATATGAGAGGATGGATGGTAGGTGTAGTAATGGTCATAAGGTGATCTTGGATATGTTGTTGGAGGATGTAGAAATGATTGGTATGATGGGTACTACATTAGTGCCATAGATAATATACCTCTATATATTTTTTAATATAATTAGGTAATAACTTGGGAGGAGGTATAGCCTTGTATTTAGGATGAGGAAGAGTAAGATGTAATGCATTTAAATATTATTGAAGCTTATAAAAATGAGTGGAATAATTATTATTTGTGTTTTGGAAGAAATAGATATGCTTGTTAGTATATTTTATGGGTGTAATAATAGAGGGAGTGGAAGCAGAAGCTAAGGAAGGATGATATAGTTTATAATCTCAAGTCTAATGACCAATAACTCTATGAATGTCATAGTATGGTTGATTGGCCCATTGGGTGGATAGATGAGAAATTTGTGGTAAAAGAAACACACCATCACTAAGGGAAGGCAGGGATGGTGGAGAGACTAGATGAGGTTAAATTTAAGGAGAAATAGAATCAAAAGTAGGAAGAGACTCAACTAAAGGTAGAGTGGAAATATGATCTAGACTAGGATTAGATGAGGGAGGAGTAAGACACACATAGGATTTAAGGACAATAGCAATTATATTAGGGGAAAACTAACTATAAGAATCTAGATATCTAGCAAAGTGATAGGGACCAATCATGGCATGATCCATATGCATGCTCTTAAGAGGTTCTTTAGAAACTGGAGGTGTGTCATATAAATTCATCATCTCTACCTTAAAAACAAGATGAATAATTCTTAAATTAGGAATGACATAAGATTAAATGCAAAAAGATAAATGGAAAGACTAAAATAAATAAGAGTGATAATGAAGGATCTTAGCATCTCGAGCCTAAATAAGACCTAAAAATGGGTCATATAAATTATAACTATCATCATAGTCAAGTGTATGAAGATAAATTATGCAAGTAGGTATGACCTTAACATTGGAGGTGGCATGATGAATATAGTGATGAGTCTTAATTAAGACTATGGGTATATCGTCACTAGGTGGTTAATAGGAATACAACTTCAGAGAGGTTGGAAGCTAGGAAATGAGATGAGAGAGATCAAAAATTTTTATCTTGAGGTTGACCTTATCAAGTTAATCATAATTGTAATCTAGGAGGTTAAGTGGTATATTCCTGATGAGTTTGGGGTGACCATGCTAACCTCACATAGAGTTGATAGGGAAATTAAAATGTTTAGATTCTTAGAATGGAACACTCAGCAAGGGTTCAAAGGTTGGAATTTTGAAGACACCACCATATTGGAATTTTTTAAAATTCCAAGGGTTAATATCACCTTGAATCCTATAAATTTCACCATTATGAGGGAAATTGACATATTGGTAGGTAGAATATACAACAACCCTCATGCAATAATTTCATGGCATACCAATTAAGATATTATAGGAGAGAGAAAAATTGAAGATCATAACCTTCAATTGGAAAGAGACAAGTGGGATGGTGATAAGGATCCACACACAACCTAAGAGACACATTTGCCTTCAGTCATAGCCTTGACACATATTGTGTGTGGACTTAATATTACATTTAGAGTATCCAAGGTTTTTAATGAATTCAAGAAAGGTAACACAAGTACCTGAACCCTTGTCAATCAAGGCATGCTTGAATTAGATGACACTGATTTGGATGCTTATAAATAGGGGAGGATCATTTTAATGAAGTATAATCTCATCTAAAATCATAGAAGTAATAGCAAATTTGAGAGATAGAAGTATCCATTCTTTCATCAACATGTATATACATCTATTCACATTTTTACATGATGTTGTCTTTTGATCCAAATAAGGTAGCTTCATGTCCTTTTAGAGGAGGAGATGGTATGTTCATTTCAAATAAGAGTTACATAAGGTAGTTATGATGACATGGAGAAGTCCACATGAGTTCAAGAAAGGAAATTTTAGATGGGATATTAATAATTTCTGTGATAGGATCCCATTCATCAAAACCCATGAGTGGACTATTGAAGAGAGGTGCATAATGTTTGAGGAGTTCCTCAAAAGGATGATTAAAAGTGCAAGAATTTTTTTATTAATTTAATGTTGTAGGTTTAAAAGGGGGATAAATTAGCTGATTATCATGAGGGTATGAGGTAGTTGATATAGGTTTATTTTTTGATAGATTCAAATAATTAGTATTAGAAGGTTTAATATTATTGGTGATAGGTAAATAGGTTGGAGAAATTATATAAATGGTATGAGAGGTGTTATCAAGTAAAGGTGTTGGAATTTATTTTTTGAAAGAGATAATGTCCTCTTACCCCACTATGTTAGGTGAGTTAGGTAAGAGTATCATACAACATCGAAAGTGTGAGATGATTGGTGTGTATGGGTAGGATAAGAATCAATGAAGCCAGCTACCCTTCGTATATTAGTCATGTTGACAACATTATATTTGAGTTTTGGGTCTATAATATTTTCAATATTATTGGTGGAAGGAGTAGGCTTACCATTATTGCCTTGATGGTTTGGAAGAGGGTCTTTGTAAATGGCCAGATGAGCATTATCCGGGTTCAAATCTTGATTTTTACTTTGTGTTTTGTGAGATTTGAAGGTAATGTCATAGGCTTTTTGACATTTAAGAATTAGGTAATTATGGCCAAATTTTGGACAAAAGAGGAAATCCATAGCTAAGTTACGCAATTACCTACAAGTCTCATGAGAGTGAACCAAGCTAGCATGAAACCAACAAAATTTATTTTGATTGTACTAGGATTTCATAAGGTAAATGGGATCAATATATCATGGAAGAGGCTTTGGTAGAAACTTTTGTATTTTTTCTAATTATAATGGCTTATGAACATTGATGTTGTTTATTGGATAAAAGTGAGGATAAGGGGTGTGGTTGAAAGGGGAAACTTGTTCTATATTAAGGTCAGGAATAATAGCTTGAATATTATGAATAGTATCATAAGAATCAATGACACCATCATTAGTACCATGATATTTTTTACCTTTAATGAGCCTACGAGTGCCCACAAGAGGTTGGGATGGCTCAAACTAATGCATGAGAAAATATTGGTGCTTGGCTTGGTCGAGAACCTCTTCCAAAGTTTATGGGGAGAGAATTTGGACCTGATACTATAACTTAGGATAGAGAACATTGGTGAATAGATGAAAGAGGTTATCATCCACCATGTTGTGTTCATACTTGTTAGATAAGGTCTTCCATAATTTGATGAAATATTGTGTAGTTTCCATCTCAAGTTGCTTGTAATTAACAAAATGAGCCAAGGTATTTTTAGGGAGGTCACTAGTTTAAAATTCTTGGACAAGTGCATTAACTAGATCTTCCAAACTAGTGATGAAATGAGACTTGAGTTGGTTATAGCAATCTAAAGCATCTTTAGAGAGTTTTTTTTCCAAGATCTTGGTGGTAATAAAAGTGTTTAACATGACCCACTCTTTCTATAGATTTCCAAATGTTTTTAAGTGTAAGGTAGGATTAGTTGACCCATTATAACTAATGGTAGGGGTGATACCTCTTATATATATTGGAAATTTGAGGTGTAAGAGGTTCATTTTGAAAATGTTTAATCATTTTGTTAACAAGAGGCGATTGAGGAATAAGGTTTCCATGGGAATCCCTAAGGGGGGTGTGGGGCATTTTGAGTGTGTGTTCCCCATGGAAACTATTAAGGGTTATTTTGGAGATGAATAAGGTGATTCTACATTTGCATCATTTGGTTGGCATTATTAACTTGGAAAACATTCATTTGGTTAAGAGTTTGCAACAAAATTTGTTGGTTTTGAGTGGTGTTGTGTGTAGCATGAAAAACATTAGCATTGGTATTAGTGTCTTGGGTACCATTATGAGTAGTGGCATGTGTAGTATTAGTGTCTTGAGAGGCATTGTTAGAAAAAAAGACACTACTAGTAAGATTAGCATGTGTCGTAAAATATACACTAGTAGAAAAATTAGAAGGAGAAACACTAGTGGCATGATTACCATTGGTAGGAAATGATGCACTAGTGGAAGAATTGAAAAGAGTGGGTCTTGTAAGATGCCCAATAGATGTTGAACATGTCATGTTAGTAGAGATACTTGGCATGGAAGAAGAATAAATCAAGGAAGAAGAGATCATAGTATGATAAGGGGTCAAAAAATAAGGAAGAGGTTAAGAGGCAAAGAAGCTATTGTCCCCAAATCTATGTGATAATGTGGGGGAAGGTTAATCAGGTTTTTATTATTAACCACTTATCATAAGTTTGTAAATAGTGGAAGGGTCATTTCCCCAATGTTAAGGAAATTCATTAATGAAGAAAATCATTTCTAGATCATACTCTAATTTAGGATGATCTTCTAAGGAGAATATAGGGTTATGAACTAAGGATGCATGAGGAGTCCCATAATTTATATTATGATTGGCCACATGCACATTAATGTCATCTAAAGTAGGAACCAAAATCTATTTAAGAGGAAACCTATTAGGATTGGTAAAGCTCATTAGATCTATTGAGTTTAACTTTGTGTTTTCCTCAAAAAAGTTCTTGATGAGAGGAAAAGGATAAGAAGGAAAAATATGATGCAAAGATAAGGTCTAAAAATAGGATATAGAGTTGAATTAGTCAATTGTGTTATGTAACCCAATAGGTAGACAATAATACATAATCATTCAGGTTAACTGTGTATGCAAATAAGAAGGCTAAGTAGGTCGATAAAGATACAAAATCATTTAAGTTGACTGTGTATGGATAAATAGGTAACTAAATAAGAGGATAAGAAGGCACTATCATGTATATCAACTATGTACTACTGGTAGGAATGTAAAACACATTCCTTAATAGACTATATCAACCAAGACAATAGTGTTCTAAAATAGAGGAAATTTTTTGCAAGATAATTGGAAGTAATAATGAAATCAAACACATAAACAATTAGATCAATGTGATTGATCTAATTGGGGCACACAACACAAACCTTGCACTAATGCTAACTAATGTGAGTTTTACAATACAACACATAAAGATCAAAGAGCAATCAATCAACTAAAAATTAAATGCTAACTAATTAGTCACCCTAAGTGTTATTAGATTATTAGAAATTTTTTATTTTAATATGATAGGAGAGTTGGCTAAAATAGGGAACTAAAAAGTAGTCTAAAGTTGGTTTAAGGATGTTTGGGCTAAAAGGGATCTATATTGGCAATGGTATTGGCTTGGTATTGGCTTGGTATTATTACTTAACCCCTCACTTCATAATCCCACAGTGATAAGGGTGTCAGGTGCTTTGCCAATATATACCATTAACCACATATTTATACTTGGCTAAAAAATAAAGTTGGCTTCCCCTTTGGTGATGAAATCCAAGTAGGTAGGCCTTGGGAAGACAAGTGTTTAAATGCATTTTAAATGTTAAGTTGATTGGTAGTGTGTGCAAAAGAGTAAAATAGTGTAACCAAAATGGTAATTTTAAAAACCACCTATTTAGACTATGATTTACTCTAAGAATGCAAACAAATAAAAGAGAAATGTAAATTAACCACTAGAAAATAGTTGTTAATTCCTTGATTGAGAATAGTATAGAGTTAGTATAGGCAACACTATATGTAAATAGTATAAAATAGTGTCAACTAAGTCATTGTTATTATATATAAATAAGGTCTTTAAGAATAGAATCAAATAATTTAAGTATGTCTCTTAGACATAAGATAAAATATAGAACTAAGTTGACCAGGTTGACCTAGTTATTTATAGGTTTACAATTTTAAAGACTACCTGACTTGTGAAAAATAGAACTGAAGTAAGTACTAAAATGATAGAGAGAAGAAAGAAAGGAACCTTGGTGGGATTGAAGATGATTTAGATTGAAAATTTTATGTTGTAATGCTTTGGTTTTTGCTTTCAAATTATACAAACTAGGTTGACTAGTTTGATGAAGTTATATAAAACCCTATATGCTAAAGAAGAATAAGGAATAGGGTTGACCTATTGGACAGTGTCTATTGACTTATATGTTGGTAGAAATAATTAGTAGATAAATTCAACATATTTGATAGTGTATGCTAATATATAAATAAATAATAATATTATGTCTAACTATTCAATTTAGTAACTTGTAGTTAATGAAGACCTGCACGGATAGAATAGAGTCATTTTGAAGCAACTATGTGTTTAACATGTGCACAAAAAGTTAGATCTATATCAACTAGTTTGATACAATACTATAAATATGTAAAATGTACTAAGATGATAAAATGATAGCATGAAATAAAACCTTCAAGGTTTATATTTGTTCAATAGAATGTATATAAAGGGAAATTCAATTCATCTATAAATTAATCCTAGTTTGGAGAAGATAAATCCTACTTACACTTTTGATTGTCAACACATTAGATATTAAAGGTTAGGACCAAGATAGATCTTTTATATATAGCCAAGGAATATCTTACCATAATAATATTTATAGGGAGGGTTTCAAATCCTCTAGTCAAGCAAAACTATGCAATAACCCTAATTAGGTCCTATGTTTTCATATTCACTAAACTAATAAAAAGTAAAGTAAAATTCTAATATAGTGATCACCAAAGCTTGTGGCACAAAGTGGGGGTAATAAACATAAAAATTATATACACATAGAATACATATATCCATGTCAATATATACAAACTTAGACTATTTCAAATAACGTGGACTTATACCCACTAAAGTAGAATGGAGAAAGTTTTCTCCAAAAGTATTTTTTATATTCCAAATAAATTGGACTATTTCAAAGCATTTGGGCATAGATAATTTTGAATAAATTGGAATATTTTGAATAATTTAGACTTATACCCACTAAAGTGGAGTCAAGAAAAATTTCTTCAAAAATAAATTTTATATATTCCAATTAAATTAGACTGTTTCAAACCATTTGGGCATAAGATCATTTTGATTAAATTAGGTTATTTTAAATAATTTGGACTTATACCCACTAAATTGGAGTGGAGAATATTTTATCCATAAATATGTTTTCTATATGCCAAATAAATTGGACTATTTCAAACCATTTGGGCATAGATCATTTTGAATAGATTGGACTATTTAGAACATGTGGCATCCTTCTGGGCCTTTAGATTGATTGATCCTTTTATGTAGATTACATTACTAGGATACATGGCACCTTTTGAATGGCCCTCTACCCATGTCTCAATGAGATAGTCTCATAGACTCAAAGTCTTGAAGTATACTAATAAGTGGACTAATGCATGAAGTATTTAATTAACCAGTTTCATCTTTGGCCCTCACCACTAGACATATCCCCAGCCCTAAGCACTCATAAAATGGTACCTTGAAGGTATTACAAGGCCCCTCAAGGTATCGAGAACATGAGGATGAGTAAGATCACTCATATAAAGGAATTCAGTGCATTTAAATATGAGGAATAGCACTCATGTGCAGGTAGTTATCCCATTTAAAGAGGTTGGAAATTTTTCTAATATCAGTTGAATCTAGTTTTGTTGTTATGCTTCACATAATGGAAGTCCCTACTATGCCCAGTAAAATTTGTTACTACATAATTTTGGCCTACTAATTCCCTCATAGGCATCACATGGACAAATAAGGAGTAATATTATGAGTAACTTGGGTAGTTTAACACATGATGGCTTGAGGCTCTAGCTTTGATTAAGTTGCACCCTTGAATTCCACATGATGTCATGTAATATTTGGGGCAGCATGCATTAGTGACTAAGTTATAAAATTATATTCAAATCAAGATGCATGAGAAAAAGTTTCACAATAAAATCAAATAGAATAAGAGTCATTAGAGAAAGCTACCAAAGAATAGTGCAGAAAGAAGAGGAAGCCAAGCATGAAGTAGAAGCGTAAGTTACCAAGGAAAAAGTTGAGGCTAATGCCAAATCTAAAGTAGAGGATGATTCAAAATATATGGTTGAGGTAGATGCCAAGGCCAAAATTGAGTCAAGATCCAAGTTTGAGGAGCAATACTAAATTTAGTTTGAGGCCACATGCAAGGCTCAAATTGAGGCTGAGGCACATATTGTGAAATAAAAGGAAACTAAGGAAAAGGAAGAAGTAGAATACATAGCATCCTAGATGGATGTGACCAAATTAGGTGTACTAGAAGAGACTTCACTGTCAAAGTCTCATCCTTCTACCCAATGGTTGTGGGATGTCCCTACCACATCATCTCATTTCACCACTTTTTTGCTTCTATTGGCTCAATTTACACCAGCTCTTGCCATAGTCATAGCCACATCCACTACACTTACTCCCACTTATATGGATACATATTTGGATGTTTTACAACTACCATTGTCTAAGAAAATTGAAGGAGTAGCTGCATTCCAATAATCCATTGAGAAAAAGGCTTCAGACTTGGAATGTATTTTTTTTCAACTACACGAGGAGAAAGTAGAAGCTAAAAATTGAATGGATAAGGTTAGGCAGCTCATTAATGATACTTTTCCTACTTTAGTTATGGAATTCCTTTGTGGTCAAGTAATTTCTTAGGAAAAAAACTCAATCTATTATTGAATCAGTTAGTAAAAGATTGGGTGAGCACACAAAAACTGCTCACACTATGGACCTAAAGGTAAGCTATTTGTGCTAAAATGGAATCCATCTATGAACTAATAGAGTAATATGTATATGTCTTAGGAGATAACTTAAAGGGCCTTATAATACCTTCAAGGGTATCCTTATGCATGTTTAAAAGGTATCTCCTAGGAGATACCTTCAAGGTACCCTTGATGTTAGAAATATTGTCATTGATGTCAAAGGTCTAGCATTATTGGTGATAAAGGCCCCATTACATTTAATGATGTTTGTAATAGTTATATCTTGGCGAATGCATGTTAATATTTATTTAATATTGATGAATATATTTTTGGTTGCATATAAGCCAAAAAAAGGGCCCATAGAGAAGTCAAAGAGTCATAGGGTAAAGACAAAAGAAGAATGGGACACATTTTCCCATGAAGAGTCATCTTGGGGAATTCCAAGAGTCACCAAGTGAAGAAAAAAGAGGAAGGGTGAAATTTCTCATGAAGGGACACTTAAGGTATATGAACAGTCACCAAGATAAGGACAAAAGAGGAAAGGATGCTTTTGCTTATGAAGGGTCACCACATGACTTTTCAAATGCAAGGATAGGAAGGGTCATACAAGTTTGGCACCATTTTCCATGAGGATTAAAGGGTCACAAAGGGGGAAGGCCAAAGGTCATTTAGAAAGCTATAAATAAAGGCTTGAGAAGCCATTTGTAATGAGTGATATATAGTTTGATTTGATATAGTAATATCTATCTTAGAAGCGCAGTGAGAGATGAGTATGATTTCTATTTGTTATATCTAGCTTAGAAAAGCAAAGGTGAGAGAGGAAAGAGATATTTTAATTAACTATCATTTGTTGAGATAGAAACATTGAGAGATAGTTGTGTGGTATACACAAAGGGGTTGGTACTCCTATGGGTTGGTGCTCACGAATTGTTGTTGTGTTGGTGCTCAGCAAAGGGGTTGGTGTTCCTATGGGTTAGTTCTCATGAATTGTTGTTGTGTTGGTGCTCATCAAAGGGGGTGGTACTCTTGTGGGTTGATTCTCATGAATTGTTGTTGTGTTGTTGCTTAGCAAAGGGGTTGGTTCTCCTATGAGTTGGTGCTCATGAATAGTTTCTATGTTGGTGCTCATTAAAGGGTTGGTGCTCCTACAAGTTGGTGTTTGTGAATATTGTGTTTTGAGTTGGTGCTCATTCATATACTTGAGATTTTTCTCTGCAATTTTTCCCACATTGGGTTTCTATGTTAAATCCGGTGTGTCTCTCTATCTTGTGTGGTGTTTTTTATTTCAATTTTATTGCATATCTTGAATGTATGTTAAAGTGGAACTTGATTAAGGGAAAGTTTATAAGATATATGATATACTGATTCACCCTCCTCTCAGGATATCCCATGCTTAACAATTGGTATCAGATCAGGTTCCTTTTGAAAAAGTGTTACAGCTTGAAGGTAGATCGAGAAAGCACGATGGCTAGATCACATGAAGGATTTTCGAAAAATAAGTTCCCTTTGTTTGATGGGATGATTAATGATTTTTGGAGCATAAGAATGAGGACTTATTTGATGGCTCTTGGATTGGACATATGGCAAGAAGTGGTGGACGAATATGAAGAGCCACAGACACTTGTAATTACTCTAGCAAAAAAGAAGGCAAGTGAATGTAATGCTAAAGCTTTAAATGCTATTTTATATGGTTTATGTGATTCTAAATTTGTTAAAGTTATGCAATATAAATATGCTCATAAAACTTGGATAAAAATTGAGAATATTTACAAAGTTGATGGAAAGGTTCGGCAAGTTAAGCTTCAGACTTTAAGAAGATAGTTTGAAAGTTTGAAGATGGAAGAAGAAGAAGATATAGCAAGTTATCTTTTGTGAGTTGATCAAATCATAAATTAGATTCAAGGTCTTGGAGAAAATTTGGAAGAGTCAATGGTGGTACAAAAGGTTTTTAGATCTTTACTAATGAGATATGATGCAAAGGTTTCGGCAATCGAGGAGATGAAGAATTTAGCCAAGCTAAAGATGGATGAGCTTCATGGTATACTCACGGCATATGAGATGCAGACTGAACAAGATAAACCCTCAAAGAGAAAATCATCTTCCAAGACATCAAAGAAAGAGAAAGTTAAGATTCAAGAATCAAGTGATAGTTCCATTGATGATGAAGATGACAACAAAGCTCTTTTCATTTACAAGCCAAAAGGGGGAACAGGTAAATATCAAGAAAACTTACCTTTTAAATGTTTTAATTATGGAAAGATTGGAAATTTTTTAGATAAATTCTCAATAAGGGTAATGATGATGATGAATAAGGAAATTCTACATACAAGAATAATTTCAAAGGTAAATTCAAGAAGGGATTCGAGAAGAAGAGCCTATATTTTAAAGATCCTAGCTCAGTCGAAGATAGTGGAGTTAGTGATTTAGAATAAGAAGAGATTCTATTCATGGCCATATATGAAGATGCCTCTATAAGTAAAAGTATAAATGATCAAGAAAAAGAAGAGCTTGAAGCTGAAGTGAATCTAGAAGGAGAACTCATTTGTGCCTTAGAAGAGTTAGAAGCTGTTGAGAAGAAGAATCGAAGATTGAAGCGCTAGATCAAGAAAAATGAAAAAGAGTCAAAGGAAATAATTGATGATCTAACAACACATGTTGAAGAAGCTAAAAGGAATGAAAAAGATCTAACAACATAGTTTCAAAAAGTAAGAAAAGAATGTGAAAGGTATGTTATTGAAATTACCTCTTTAAAAGAAGATAATGAGAAAGCAGTCAATGATAAAGTAGTTAGTGATTCAAAATTTGAGGATAGCACTAACATATTGAATAAGATATTAGAAATTCAAAAGGAAAATTTAGATAAGATAGGTATCATATTCGAAAAGAAAAAGAGATATGTTGAAGATCTTACAAAAGAGGAAACAAAAAGAGAAGAAGTGAAGAATACAGAGGACATTTCAAACAAAGAAGGCTGGAGGGAACAAAGCTACAAAAGGCAATCAAGTTAGAGATATATAGATAGGTCTTATTTTTATGGTTACTATTTATATTGTAATGGATATGGTCACAAAAAATTAGAATGTTGAAAAAGAGCTAACATTTTCAGAAATAAGAAGGAAAGTCATGTAGAGTCAAGTAGAAGCTACAACCCTTTTGCTCCTCCATCAAGCTTTGATGAAGAGGCCATAATATGTTACAAGTGTAAAAACTTTGGACACATAAATTAGTACTAAAAAAGCATGTTTGAGTTAGTCAAGAAGGACTAGAGTTTTAAGGATCCATTCATTAAGAATAAGGTTCAGACATGTTCATGGTAGAAGAAACAACCTAAAGATTCTATGTTGGTTCAGACAGCTTTGCATGTAAGAAATGAAGATCAGCCATAGTTCATTGATAGCAGATGTTTGAGGCATATGACAAGAGACAAGAGTAAGTTAATAAATCTAAATAAGATCAATGGTGGCATAGTGAAATTTGAAGATAAAACCACTACTAAGATAGCCAAAAAAGGTACTGTGAGTTTGGATAATGGTAGAACCAAGACTAAGAGTGTTTTGTATGTAAAAGGTCTTAAGCATAATATATTGAGTTTAAGTCAAATATGTGATTAAGGATACACATTAAAGTTTTATGAAGAAGGTTGTGAGATTAGAAGAAAAGATTCAAATGAGTTGAATGTAAATGCTCAAAGGATAGGCAATAATCTATATGTATTATCAGAATATCTTCTCAAAGGCATGATCAAAGGACACATTCAAAGATTTGAAAGAGGAGTTAAGAGTAATTTATATTACTTCCTACCATTAATTTTTAGCATCAGTTGAGGGGGAGCTAAGTGTTAGCTCTAGGTAGGCCCTTTGACATTGATGTCAAAGGGGGAGAATAAAAGGTACAGTATAGGTGTAGAAATAGGTATAGAGAACAAGTACAGGTTGTTATAGTAAGGGGGAGTTACTATAGGTTTTCTAGATGACAGTATGTGTAGGATTCAAGATGTGGAAGTTTTAGGATTGAGTTGCCATCAATGACAAAGGGGGAGATTGTTGGAAATATTATAATTGATGTCAAAGGTCTATCATTATTGGTGATAAAGGCTCCATTGCATTTAATGATATTTGTAATAGTTATATCTTAGCTAATGTGTGTTAATATTTATTTAATATTAATGAATATGTTTTTGGTTGAATATAAGACAAAAGAAGGGACCATGGATAAGTCAAATAGTCACGAGGTAAAGACAAAAGAAGAATGGGATGCATTTTCCCATGAAGAGTCATCTTGGGGAATTTCAAGAGTCACCAAATGAAGATAAAAGAGGAAGGGCACAATTTCTCATGAAGGGACACTTTGAGGAATATCAAAAGTCACCAAGATAAGGACAAAAGAGGAAAGGAAACTTTTTCTTATGAAGGGTCACCACATGACTTTTCAAATGCAAGGATACAAAGGGTCATACAAGTTTGGCACCATTTTCCATGAGGATTGAAGGG
>JARHVA010003828.1:1347500-1450000 GCA_037957365.1 Torreya grandis | reverse complement strand
CAAGCTAAAGAGGAGACATGACAATCCTCCCCTCTTGGAGATGCTTGCCCACAAGCAACTGTAATGCTATATGTTGTAAAATGATCTCACCCTCCCAAGTGGCATCCTCTATAGGAAGATCTCTCCAACATAACAAATACTCTCGAAACACCCTGCTTCTCAACCACCGTTCCCTCACCTCAAGAATCTCATCAAGAACAAAAATCAATTTACCTTCCTCATCCAGGGGAGGCAACTTAGGTGAAACAATAATATGTTGTCCAAGGTGTGTACCATACTGAAAAATATCCTCAAAGGCTGTCATAGCTTCTACCTCACAGCTGCTAGTTGTACAAAAGAGTAACCTAATGTCTATGGATGAAAAATCAGTCCTTGCTTTAGAGAACTCAAGTCCTAAAACTAGGACAACATTGTATCTACCCAAATAATCATCTTCATCAGGATATGATGTCAAAACACAAGTAGACTCCTTCAAATCTGAATCATGGATACATCTCTCCATGTCATCCTTTGTTGGTCCATAGGATGTATGCACAATCTTTTCTTCTACAAATCTCTCATCAAGTGTTTGCAACTCTAATTGCTCCTCATGCTTGATCATCATAAGAGGCTTATCCCTCAAATCTTGAGTGTCAACAATGGAAAACTTCTTACCATTATCATCCTCATGCCACTCATCTATCTCATGATCATGTGAAGACAAAGGACTGTTATTTGTACTCAAAAAATTAGATCCGTGATCATACCTTTTTGAGGTGTCTTCATTGTCCTTTCTTGCATCTTCTTCAATGGTAGGTCGCTCATCCATAAATGCTAGTCTAAGAGGTGTATCTAGCTAAAATTCACATGTCCCTCTAACTACATTAGCTATCCCAAAGCTGATCTGTACCTCCACCTCTTTAGCTGATATGTCCTGCTTTCACTACACCACTGTGATGCAACCAAAATCTATAGTTATTTCTTCTTGCAGTTTGTCATAGCTGCTATCCTGATAAACCATGTTGCAATACCTATAAGAGCTAACTTCCTCCTTCATAAAATAAGACATCTCATACCAGGGTGACTCTATGCAGACGTTACTTGCAACCTCATCCAACATGATCATGGGCATCAGAGTGATTAACATTTCAATGTGATACTCAACACAATTCATAAGGAATTCCCATGGATGATCTTCACCTAGATCCCATATCCATCTCTGAATTACTATTAAACCCATCCACTACACTACTCTGATATAACTATCATTCTACAACAACCTGGGACACGTTCCATTAATCATGCAAATTCTTGGATCTAAAATTTGATAGTCATTCTCATGTAAATTATGCACAGGAATCTTCTCCACTTGACATTTCTTAATTTTAGTCATCCAAGAATACAAAATACCTTTGGGTTCAACCATTAATGGTCTTTCATCTAGACACTTGGTCAAAAAGCTTTCAATAACCTCATTAGGCAAACTCCAAGTACTTGTGTCATAGTTTGATTTTGCCTCCAAAGTATGCCCATCATTTGCAATTATCTCCATGGCATACAACACAAGACTATGTCGTATAGTAGCTACATACTCTACCAATGAGTCAACGACATGAGTGGTTTGTATCTCATTAAGTATGCCATGAATGCTCACAAACCAATACAAATCTACCTCACCCATGTTTCCATCCACATGTGTTGTATTGACATTAGTAGTTGGTCCACTAAATGTGTGTTCAACCTTTCCTCCCAACATTAGGACTCAAGCCTTAAATGGGCTCTCAATTAGAGGCAACTCATGAAACTCAAGATGTAGATTAGGTGCACAAATAGAACTTTTTGAATTATACCTCTTCTCTTGTTCATACACATCTACACGTTCCCCTTGCTTCCTCATCTCAAGAGGCCCATCCTTTGTATGTTCCATCTCCATGTCTTCTGTTAGGGTGTGGAGCTAAAAGCTTCAACTATTTATAGACACAAAGAAGGAAGGTTGTTAGAGTTCCAGAAGAATCGGCATCAGCAGCATGACCGACATCGGTCAGATGCAATGCAGAAGGCAACCGGTGATGGCAGCTAGTCGGCCGACATCGACAGCACCAGGCAAGTAGGGACCGGCATCGGTCGCCTGTGTGTTCCAGAACTGCTGTTGACGAATAGTCAGTTAAGTGAAGTGAGTGTTTGCATGTCAAATGACTAATTATAGTCATGATCTATGTGTCTAATTATTGTAGTTAGATTTCTATTTTTGTAACCATGGGATCCTATTTAAAGACCCATAAGGCATGTATTGTAATGATCAAGAAGGTAAGTAAAAGCATTGAAGCAAGCAAGGTCAAGGAGATCTACAGGTGTAAGGTCAAGGAGATCAGCTGAAGCATTCAAGGAGGGATAATAACTCAAGCTATAGAGTTGTTGTGTTGAGAAAGAGAGAGAGGGAAGAAGGTCTTGAGGTGTGGCAAGCCTTTGAGGTGGAGGAAGAAGTGACATCTTCCTTATTGTATTTTCATCTAGTAATATTTAATACAAGAGTGTGTATTGTCTCTAAAATTCTTTGTTGTCTCAAGTTTCTAGTTACTTAATCATTCTGGTATAATTCCATGTTTAATTGGTTATAAAAAAGTAATCAATTGTGCTTCCATTGGATAAGGGGTCACCTAACAGTTGGTATCAGAGCTACAATTTGCAGGAAGCAGGTTATTTTTTTATTACAAGTCATTCACAGGGTTTTCTGATTGAGTGGGAGTTCAGCAATGGCAGAAGAAAGTAAGCTATGAATGGAGAAGTTTAACGGCAAGAATTATCAACACTGGAGGATGCAAATTGAGGATTATCTATATCAGAAGGATCTGTACTTACTGTTGGGTGGGGTTGCATGCAAGCCCTAAGATATGAAGGATGAAGAATGGAGTGTTCTTGATTGGAAGGCTCTCGGTTCCATAAGGTTGAGCCTTGCATCGTCTGTGATTTCCAGCTTATCACAGTGCAAGACAACGGAA
This sequence comes from Torreya grandis, assembly GCA_037957365.1. Taxonomy (NCBI): domain Eukaryota; kingdom Viridiplantae; phylum Streptophyta; class Pinopsida; order Cupressales; family Taxaceae; genus Torreya; species Torreya grandis. Next base: position 1,447,022 of record JARHVA010003828.1, on the reverse strand, counting down.
GAGTTGATAAAGTCCTTGGTGAATTTATACAAAAAGCCCTCGGCTTCTAATAAGGTATACCTTATGAAGCAGCTATTTACTTTGCAAATGCAAGAAGGTGGATCAGTACATACTCATCTCAGTGATTTCCATGGTTTGGTAAACCAATTAGCTTCAGTCAATATCATTTTTGATGATGAGGTAAAGGCTCTCTTGATTTTATGTTATTTGCCTGAAAGTTGGGATAGTTTGGTTATGGCAGTAAGTAATTCTGCATCTGCTTCTAAAATCTTAAAAGTTGATGATGTTGTGAGTGTGATCTTGAATAAGGAAATACGTAGGAGAAGCACAGGTGAATCATCATGTAATGCTCTAAGTGCAGAAAGTAGGGGAAGGCAAAGGGAGAAGGTTGAGCAAGGGAAATCAAGGTCGGGAAGGAGATCTGAGTCCAAAGGTGTTACCTGCTAGTTTTGTGGAAAGAAAGGACATACAAAGGAGTGTTGGTTGAGAGATAAAGAGAATCAACATGCAGGTATTGAAGAAGCAAAGGATGCAAATATTATGGTACAGGACGCTCTCATACTTTCTTTGGATAGTCAGGTAGGATCATGGATTTTAGATTCTGGTTCATCTTTTCATGCATCCCCAAACAGAGATTTGTTCCATGAGTATGAACAGGGAGACTTTGGAGTGCTTTATTTAGGGGATGGTACACCTTATCAGATAGTTGGCAAAGGGAAAGTGCAGCTGAGATTGTAGATTGACAACACATGGGTGTTGAAAGAGGTCATACATGTCCCAATTCTGAAGCAGAGTTTGATTTCTGTTGGATGGTTGGGTGACGAGGGATGCACAATAACCCTCATAGCAGACTCTTGGAAGGTTACCAAGGGTGCACTTGTTCTAGCAAGAGGTAAGAAAGTAGATACTCTTTATCTGTCTACTTGTATTACTGACTCTACTTCTGGTTTATCTACTTCAGTTGTAGATTCGAAGATGTGGCTTAATAGGCTTGGTCACATGAATAAGAAGGGAATGGATGTTCTTGATTCAAAATGTATGTGTTCAGATTTGGAAAGCATAGATAGAGTTCATTGTAGAAAAAGGAAAGTTGATGCTTTTAACAAGAACAAAGAAGCCTTGGTGTTTATGGAGGAGATGAAGGACAGAGATCAGTCACAAGGGCTGAATAAATCTAAGCAGGGCAGTATGGATAGAGGTTTGATCCAAGATGAGCTCACGGATGAAGATTTCATCACTTACAGGAACACACAGACACCGATGTTGGTCACTTGGGACCGACGTCGGTCAGCCAGATACCGGCATCGGTCATGTGCAGACTAGCAGGGTCGGTAGGTCGGGCAGGAGAAGTCTGACGTCGGTCATCAGGACCGACGTCGGCAGGGGGGACACCGGCATTGGCCAAGGAAATGACGTCGGTAGTCAAGGTCAGTACAGGAAACTGACATCAGTCAGGAGTAGACTAGGAGATGGCTGAGATCGGTCACTGGAATGGATGTTGGGTGGACAGCAAGCTATCAAGGAGTCTCAAACACCCATATAGAGGTCAGAAAAGGTATGTGAACCTCATATTCATTGTTCACCTTCTTTATATTGCTTACTGATAGTCAAGAACTAAGAAGATGGAAGAAGCAATGCAGGTAGAATCCAGAAATAGTGGGAGCTTGGCATGGATGAGGAGTGTGAGTCCTTGGAAAAGAACCAAACAAGTATTCATTGGTAGAGTTGTCAGCTGGAAGAAAGCACTGGATAGAGGGATGGATTCCCATATTAGAGAAGAGAGTGGATGGACACGTGAGATAGAAGGCTAGGGCATATAGTCTTGGTTAGGCTGCAAAACAATGGAGCTTTGACCATTGTATTATATCTTTACCAGGTTAGATAATATTAGCTACATTATCCTATTACTGTATTGTGTTACTTGTTGCAGGGTTTCATATACAGGGAGTTTTCTGAGCTAAGGGTAGAGTTGGTTCAGAAGTATGTCATGAAGAATTTGGGAGCAGCAAAATTCTTTTGGCATAAGTGACAGGTATAGCATCACAGGTTTGTGTGGTGGTTGGTCTTCAAGAGTGACTTTGAAGAGGGATACAGAGCCAAAGGAACAAAATAGATGGTGTACAGGTATAGGTACAGTAGCAGCTATTTATCTCCAAGTGGGAGATTGTTAGGGTGTGGAGCTAAAAGCTTCAATTATTTGCAGACAAGAAGAAGGAAGGTTACTGGAGTTCCAAAAGAACTGACGTCGACAGCATGACCGACGTCGGTCAGATGCAGTGTAGAAGGCAACTGGCAACGACAGCTAGTCGGCTGACGTCGGCAGCACCAGGTAAGCAGGGACCGGTGTCGGTCGCCTGTGTGTTCCAGAATTGTTGTTGATGAATAGTCAGTTAAGTGAAGCGAGTGTTTGCATGTCAAATGACTAATTATAGTCACAAGCTACGTGTCTAATTATTGTAGTTAGATTTCTATTTTTGTAACCATGGGATCCTATTTAAAGACCCATAAGGCATGTATTGTAATGATCAAGAAGGCAAGTAAAAGCATTGAAGTAATCAAGGTCAAGGAGATCTACTGGTGTAAGGTCAAGGAGATCAGCTGAAGCATTCAAGGAGGGATAATAACTCAGGCTATAGATTTGTTGTGTTGAGAAAGAGAGAGAGGGAAGAAGGTCTTGAGGTGTGGCAAGCCTTTGAGGTGGAGGAAGAAGTGGCATCTTCCTTATTGTATTTTCTTCTAGTAATATTTAATACAAGAGTGTGTATTGTCTCTCAAATTCTTTGTTGTCTCAAGTTTCTAGTTACTTAATCATTCTGGTATAATTTTGTGTTTAATTGCTTATAAGAAAGTAATCAATTATGCTTTCGTTGGATAAGGGGTCACCTAACATCTTCTTCCCTTGGAAGAAATAGTGATCGGAGATAGGCTTCTCTTCATTGTCTTTCTTGATCTATATGACTACAATGTTCCTTGACCTCTTGCAAGTGTTATTTTGCTTGAGCAGCCAACATCTTTGCCCTTCTAGCTCTTTGCAACCACTCACTACACCTATCTTGTGTCTTTTCCACATCTTTCATAGTATGATATGCAAAACCTAAATCTTTGTGGCTCGAATTCCCCATGCATTCCTTATTTTTAATGTTCACATCTTGAAGGTTAGCATTAGAAGATTCCTCAACACCATTCCCCTCATGTGCCATAGTTGTTATCCCATTGTTATCCTCAATAAGATGATTGTTGTCATAGAACTGAAAATTAGAAATGACATCATACCTATTTGTAGGGTCTTCAAGGGACTCAACCAAGTCTTCACCCTTTGCTAGTTGTCCATTGCCAAGTGCTGGTCCAAGAAGTGACTTCAACAGAAAATCAACTGTGTCATGTGCCATAATTTCTATCCTATGGCTACAAGATAAATCTACATTTGTAGGAACTAGGTCTTCATCATGATCCATCAAGGGATCTCCATCAAAATAATGAGTAGTCTTCTACATCATGTTCTCCATCCTTCATTGCATTTTTTCTAGCTATTCCATGGGATAGACCCATCTCTCCTTCAACTTGCCAATTCAATGTTGTCACTTGTGACTTCTCTTTAACACCAGAGAGATTAAGCTCCATAATATTTTTAATCTTCCTACTTGGAAACAAATTATGAAGATCAACAGTTGTAGGCTTTGTTAACTTGCCACTTTCCCCAGCCTCGTAAAGATGTGCTAAATGTAGCAAGGTTTGTTGATCCTCTAATTCCTGAAGTGTAATAATGGCAACATTTGGTGGTAGTTCATAGCCTTCTACCATTTTTGAAAATTGAGGTTCCTTAATCTGACTTAGTTCATCTTCTATATTTTCAAAGAAAATTTGTAGAGGAAGCACTACTTTCTATCCCTTTGTATGTCTCCATTCTGAAGCTTGTTCTGTTGGATTTACATTCAGATACATTTTACCCTGTACTGTTAAGGCTTCACATGTCTTATTGTTATTGAAGCATATAATTTCATTCAAGTTTTTAGTAACACCCTTATTATCATCATGGAGTAAATGCCTATGAATCATCAGCTTGAGCTCTCCATCAAAAACACTTGAACCTCCAACAGCACAGTTAATAAGCAAAGAAAATTTTATTTCATTGTCTTTCAAGTATATGCCTAGATTCAGAGGGTAATAATTTATAGAAATTACTTCATGTACACTTAAATTCTAGTCTGCCCAGTAGTTCCTTACTCTCTTTAAGAAATCTCATCCATTTGAATATGTGTAGAATTCTTTATTTGACACTATATTTGTTGTAAATCAGCTTACTACCTCCTTCCCTAGGGCATCATCAATTGGAATTGGTCTAACCAAGAAATCAATTTCAACATCCTCTGAGTTCTTGTACAACTGAACTACCTGTGATACCCATGGAGAAAATTGTTGATATACTTCACTCACAACGTCTCCTTTTGTAATGGACTGTATAACCTGCTTCTTAGAATCCTCAACAAGAAAGCATCTTGAATTGTTGGGATGAAAAACATATGCACCAAAAACGTCATACATTCCCTTCATGGTGTTTCCATCACTTGCATTGTGCCAACAAAGTGACTGATGTACAAGGAAGACAACCTTCATGGTGGTATCCTCTTCAATCTTCTTGTTCTCCTTATCTTTGTGCAAATCATTCTTTGGATCCTTACTTGCTAATTTAGTGAACTTCAAATCTATTGATTGTTCCTCCTCAACATTATTATAGGGATCAATGTATTCTACTTCCTTAATATAGGTACATGAGAAATTAGTAGCATCGTATCCGTTTGGAACAATTTCAATCACTTGCAATTCTTTTCCAACCTCTTCATTAGGCTTGGGCCACTTTGATTTCTCTTTTGGAGGAATGTTGGGTGGTGTAAGCCTAAACATTTTGTAGAATCTTCCCATTTTGAAACAATCTGCTAACAAAATAATTTCATGAGGAATCCCACAACACAAGACCACACAGGCTGGCAAGATGCACAGCTCTGATACCACTGAAAGATCCCTGATGGATCTCTTCGGCTGATCTACTGTAATTTTGTTATTTTAAATTGATTTTTCCTATTTGTGAATGTTTTCTTTGTGAAATAGATGAAAGTTGAAGAAGGTTTTGATTGTTTTTGTGTTTTGATGATTTTACAGCAAGTAAATAATGAAGTACAAGAACATGAACAATTTTTGAAATTAAATACCAAATATAACCAAACAAATTCGCTTATAGTCAGAATTCTAGATATTAAACCAAATAGGGAACTAGATACAAATTTCCAATAGTTTCATGAAGATTACAATCATAACAAGACCCAACCTGAAGGATAAAGGAGAATTGTACACCAAAAGGAAGCTGTAGTAAGATTCCAACCCTCAATGCACTACACATGGAAAGGAAGCTGGCTGCTAGGTACAGTCATATAATTGTAAGGGTTGCCAAGTACAGTCGTATAACTACAAAGTCCTCTCAACTAAAATTAACCCTCAAATCCATGCTAAACTCTATCACAATCATTACACCCACTAGAAGGAATATTGAGCAATCTCCAGATGCTACTGAGTAAATCAACAACCACTAAATTGGGGGCTATGTCCCAAATAGGCAAGGCATTGGGGTTTGGCGTCCCAAATGCTGAAAGCTCTTCCAGAGCCAAATCACCAATTCCAAAATAAAATGTCAAGAATGCTTTAGAATTTGGTCTTGACCTCCTTATAACCCCTTCACAATTATCTCGAACCCTAAAAGCAATTCATTGTGGCGTTGAGTTATAAATGTTATATTTCTCATTTTTAAGTGGTCAAGTACATAGAAAATGACCATTTTTTCAAATAAAGAGAAATTCATTCACCAAAAGGATCTGAGTCAAGAGATAAATATTTATAAAAGTCTAAGACCTTTCCAACAAGCTATTACACCATGGGATATGCATCTAGATGAGGCCAAAAACCACTTATTACTCCAAAATGGCTATAAACTTAGCCTTATTTAATTAAAAAATGCTAACTTAGGAAATATTAAAAATATAACCCAAATAGTGACAAATTGCTCCAACGACACCACAAACTAGAAAGTTACCCTGCCACCTATCTGAGACTAAAGTTGAAAACCAAGGATTCACTGGCAATCTCATCCCTAAAATCTAGGGATGCTCCTAGAAACTAGGAAACAAACCCTATTCCTATGAAACTGAACTCAAGGAATAATCTCATGGAGACCCAACCTTGGGTATGATCATACCCTCCTAAAATTATGGATAAGCCCCATAAATTTAGGAACTACCTCCTAAAAATAAGGAACGTCTCCAAACTGATCAACAACTACCAGAACACCAAGTCCCCAACACTGTATAACCAAACTGGGTCTCTATCCAACACTGTCAACCTACAAGACCCCATAATAAGCTGACTCACATGTCTCTACTAGACCAAGCTAAAGAGGGGACATGACACAAATTATGGATGAAAACATAATAAGAAATTAATTTATATACTAATATAATTCCATTTGATGTTTCCCATGGTTTTTTAGTCATCAAAAATATGCAAGGTTTGATGGATAACCATTTAATTTTGGAACCAAGGCAACATAGGGACTAAAACCACATTCTCATCAAGTTGTTAAGGTTTTCATGAGTCTAAGGTAACTGACTTGGCATCAGTAAACAAATTTAATGAGAGAGAGACTTGAGAATTATTTGTTGTTCATTGGGAAGATCTTCATGAGTAGGTGTCAATAAACTAATGGATCAACTTGGGCAATTTCAAGATAAATTGATGGAGTATCCACTTTCAAAGGGAATATATTTGAAACTTGGACCTAATTCAATACTTTCAAGGTATCTCAAATTATAAATCAAATTACACTCAACAAGATCAAAGAATTACTAAATTAAAATTGATAAATTTGAAATAAATTGGACTAAATTTGAAATAATTTAGAATTGATTTGTATGAAATTGATGAAAATGTTTACTATAATTATAGTTTATAATCAATAAATACACTTGAAAGAATCATATGGTGAAGTTACATCTTTCTAAACAATGGTTTATAGATGCTATGATGGATTTTATGATTTCTCCCAAGAATGTGATGATAGATGTCATTTTGTTTCTCCAATCCTTTTGATCTTTCTGACTTCCATTTCTATTATATCTACTTGAAGTAACATAACTCATTTTCAATTTTTTATTTGTAACACAATTTTGAGAATTACAATCAATGAACACCATGTTGGCAATTAAAAAATCATCTCCAAAAGTCCCTTTAAAAATAACATCATCCAATTTATTTATATTTATATTGAAGATCTTAGAATATCTTTTCCCCCAAACAAACATGAAATTTAAACTTGTGTAACCCATGGCTTGAAGGAGTAGCCTCAAATTATTGTCTTTTATCATTGACCAAATTCCAACATGAGAAAAAGACTACAGTTCCACCTTCAAATTTTGTTTGGAATGATCTCGAATGTAGTATGATATATTTTTTATTTTATAATCTTCTTTTTTTCCCTTATCATCCATTTTCATATCTTTTATTTTTTGCATAACAAATAATAAGTCATCCAAGCCCAACATCAATAGTTTTCTAGAAGTCGATTTTAGCTCCTCCTTTGAAATGTCTACAATTTGTTAAAAAATAATGATTTATTAACAATATTATATTATAAGAATTATAACATGAAAATTTAATAATAAAATGTTTTGCGTGTTATATTGATCATTGATGTGATTTTGATTTGCATTTTATATTGTAACATATAAACTTATTGTATTTCATTTGATGCATTTTTTATTTGCATTTCCTTAAATCTTATAAAGATTCATATAAACATATATAATAGTATATACATGCTCAGGCACATGTAACTATACTCATTATACATGGATCTAACATTTCTATTGTCAATTTTATAACATACATATGCATATACATGTTTATAATGAATCCTTATAACTTGACCATAACTTGATCATATTATGAAACAATCTAGTTTTGCCATAACTCATTTCTCATAGACATTGATAGGAATTTAACATTGATCAAATGATATATATATTCTTACATTAATGAAAGTGTAATTTATTCTTATGCATACCAATATATATTTATATGTTTGTACATCCCATCACAACAAACAAAATAGGATTTACTCATTCTAATCTAAAGTCCACTATCACTAATTTCAAATGAATATACACCTATAGTTAAACCCCGTTCTTATACTTCCACTAAGACACATCAAATTAAAAATTGTTTAATTATTTATAACACAATATACTTTATTCATTTATTTCTTTATATCAAATAATTATTATATCTATCATATGTATGTATGTATATGACCTTTTTCATCAAAATATTCTTAATATGAAATCTATTCTTCATTGAATTTCTCACAATCCCAATATTTATGTATATTCAAAAAAATTGTTTTTATATTGATAAATATTATGGATACTCAAAATCAAAATTTATTGTATTGAAAACACAGTATAACACATTATTTTATTTTAAATTGGATAAATTCAACATGTAAACAACATTTTAATGGGTAAATACAACCACATTCAAGTTGACACAATAATAAAATGAACCCACACTTCCAAATCTCAAGTTGATGCAAGTCTATATTTTATTATCTTCTACAATCTCTTGTCCATAAATAAAAATTCAATTATAATGTGTTTAAATAAATAAAGATAATTAATAGAATTTATTGTGTGAATTTGTATAATTACACATTCATTAAAAGGGGTTTTCACTCTTTTTTTGCCTTTTTTAAGTTTGTATAGGTGCATTCTTTCATTGAACATTTTGTTATTTATTCCCTACAAAGTATTATATAATTTAGTAACTAAAAATTATTATCATCAGTTGATTTGATATTTGTATTTTAAAAATGTGTCTTGTTGTAGAGTTTTAAATTGTGTTGTTTTCGTAGAGGCAACAAGTTGCAAACTTGTGCCATGTGTTGTTATGTTGGAGACACAAAGTTATAGAGTTGTGTTTGAACTGTTTTAATTGAGACATAAATAAATGAATAAATATTTTTTTATTATTATAAATAGTTGATAAATAAAAAATTATATAATTTTAAAAATATGCAAGATCTTATCTTGCCTTATTCAACTTGCAATGTGTTATGTTCATTGATTTTATTTTCCATTATTATTATTTCTTCACTTTCATGTAATGCCATTAGTGCTACACATTGAAAGATTCCTAAGCTGTTAGGTTTAAAAAATAAAGCATACACACTGAAATATTGTTAATATGTTATATTGAAAAAATGAAGCATGATTATAAAATAAATATAAAATGTTATGCACCTGGTACTGATCAAAATGGTTATTCTTATATTGGTGGCTTTGAATTTATCAAACAATTTTGAAATTGAACATTAAAATTTATTTTTTCTTTAATTTATGTAATGAAAGATAAATTCCTTTGCAATTGTGTACAAGCACGCACCATTCTAGCTCCTGTATATACCCCTAGCATATCACTTGTATCTGAATTGTTGAAAGTAGAGATAAGTCTCTCCAAAAATAAGCTATGTATTTTATTTTTGAATGGCATTCCTATTTTGTGTGAACCAATCATTTGAAATGTTGGTACTTCTTTACTGATGACAACACTTTCCTCTAATTTACTTTTTGTGAATGGAGGATGAAATCTTCAAGCTAAAAATTAGTGGAATCTTGAAAAAAATGATACCTATTATATGAGTCCAATTGAATCCATCACTATGTAGACCCCAAAGTATGACACCCATTTTTTGCTTGTAATGGAAATGACCAACACACAAATTTATAAGAGAGCTCTGAATACCAAAAAAATATTTAATTTTTTGAATGATGAATACATTGAAAGCCTCAATAATAACATTATCAATCAATCAATGAATAAATAGGAGAAGATGTTCTTCCTTAAAATATTCAATGAGATTCAAAAGATCATTAATTATCAAATCAATGTTCACACCAACAATGAACATTGCATTGAAATCTTCTAAAATAGATGGCCAAAGACATGGGGGCTTTAATGGAAGTTGAATATTTCTATATCTATCCTATAAATTTGACCTCCATCACTATCTATATATTTTCTCAATATGCTTATTGAATCTAAAGATAATGCTTCCCATCTTTTTTATTTTTTTAAATACCTTCATTCAGGACACACAAATCATCAAACCTTTTCGTAAAAACTATATAATGCTCTATTACCTCTTTAGGTGTGATTATTTTTTCTATTGACAGTGTCAAATCATGGTTGGTGAAATAATTTGCAATTTTTGATAATATGTTACTTTCCAACTTCACTTTTTTGTTTCAAGTATTCAAGTTGTTGTACCCAGGAATTTTTAAGAAGGAAATAGACCCTTTTTCCAATAAATTTGCTAGTTCTATTTTTTATTTGTTTGAAAGCCTTGAATATTTCTAAGGAATATTATACCAATCAAATTTAAATATTGTTTATCTAAACCAAGTAAAGTACCACTTTCAAATAAATCAAACACCTTATCAAAACAATCCCAAATAGGTTGTTCCATGAAAAGAAGGCATTTTCTCTCCTACAATTATTGTGCTGAATAGTTCATTTGTGTGAATAAGTGTTTATCTTGTTCATGTATTTCTTCTATATTTTTTTTCCTTATTTTAATATTCTTCTAAACTCTTAGTTGGATAAGGTCACGTGCAGATTAAACTCTTTATACAAATGAATCCTTATAAATTGTTTCATTGGATTCATTATATTGGTTACATATTTTGTGAACAATATGGAATGGAGTACAAGTTTTATAAATCTTTCCCTTCTAATAGAACATTTTTTCTCAATGATAATGAATTATATTCATCCTTTGAAAGAATTCTCTATTGTGCTATAATTATGTGTTGGCCATCTGCAATTTTGAATCTTACATTTTTTGTCTCCATCATATCTTCAAGGACTTATTTTGATTCAATAATACATTAAGAGTTATTTAGATCAAGAGGAATTATAAAAGTATCCTTAATTGGAAACTCATTATGTTTTAAAAATGAATAAAGTATAACATTCACCCCTCTTTCATTCAGATTTCTTATTTTGATATTAGCATCTCCCAATTCATAGAGCTCTATAAGAATGTTCAAGGTGTAATTGCTAGAAGAAATATACCATGTAAAGAATTCACTGTGTGTATGATTATAAGTTTGTGTCAACAAAAGTGTATCAACCTTTTGTTTGATCTTATATTTCTCCATTGATGTGATTAATTATATAAAAAATTTCAAATCTACATACAAATATATTGCCCTTGCTTGTCTTGTTTTCTTCAATGTTTTTTTTGTCATGATTGCAAGGTATCTTAAATACATTTTTACATGGTGGCAAGTTGAAGAAAATTTTTTCCCTTGTTCATGTTTTTCTTTCAACATATTATGTATTCTAATGACAAAATTATCTCTATTTTGTTGTAGTGTGGAGCTAAAAGCTTCAACTGCCTGCAGACACTAGAAGGAAGGATGCTGAAGAACCAGAGCCACCGGCGTCGGCAGTATGACCGACGTCGGTTACAGGCAGTGGAGAAGGAGATCGGCGACGGTAGAGAGTCAGCCGATGTCGACAGCACCAGACTAGCAGAGACCGGCGTCGGTCGCCTGTGCGGTCCAGAATTGTTCGTTGCATGAACAGTTAGTTAGTTAAACCGAGTGTTTGCATGCTAAGGGGCTAATTTAAGTCGCGGGATGTGTGTCTAATTTTAGTAGTTAGAGTTCTATTTTTGTAAGCATGGGATATTATTTATAGACCCATAAGGCATGTATTGTAATTAATTCTAAGGCAAGTAAAAGCATTGAAGCTAGCAAGGTCAAGGAGATCTACAGGTGTAAGGTCAAGGAGATCAGCTGAAGCATTCAAGGAGGGATAATAACTCAGGCTTTGGAGTTGTTGTGTTGAGCAAGAGAGAGAGGGAAGAAGGTCTTGAGGTATGGCAAGCCTTTGAGGTGGAGGAAGAAGTGGCATCTTCCTTATTGTATTTTCTTCTAGTAGTATTTAATACAAGAGTGTGTATTGTCTCTCAAATTCTTTGTTGTCTCAAGTTTCTAGCTACTTTATCATTCTGGTATAATTCCGTGTTTAATTGCATATAAGATAGTAATCAATTGTGCTCTAATTGGTAGAGCTACAGATCCCCTGACAAGTGGTATCAGAGCTATGGTTTGTAGGAAGCAGGGTATTGTTTTTGATTACAGGTCATTCACAAGGTTTTTTGATTGAGTGGGAGTTCAGCAATGGCAGAAGAAAGCAGGCTACGAATGGAGAAGTTTAACGGCAAGAATTATCAACATTGGAGGATGCAGATTGAGGACTATCTGTATCAGAAGGATTTGTACTTACCGTTGGGTGGGGTTGCATGCAAGCCCACAGATATGAAGGATGAAGAATGGAACGTTCTTGATCGAAAGGCTCTCAGTTCCATAAGGTTGAGCCTTGTATCATCTGTGATTTCTAGCTTATCACAGTGCAAGACAATGGAAGAGTTGATAAAGTCCTTGGAAAATTTATACGAAAAGCCCTCGGCTTCTAATAAGGTATATCTTATGAAGCAGCTATTTACTTTGCAAATGCAGGAAGGTGGATTGGTACATACTCATCTCAGTGATTTCCATGGTTAGGTAAACCAACTAGCTTCAGTCAATATTATTTTTGATGATGAGGTAAAGGCTCTCTTGATTTTATGTTCTTTGCCTGAAAGTTGGGACGGTTTGGTTATGGCAGTAAGTAATTCTGCATCTGCTTCTAAAATCTTAAAAGTTGATGATGTTGTGAGTGTGATCTTGAATGAAGAAATACACAGGAGAAGCACAGGTGAATCATCAAGGAATGCTCTAAGTGCAAAAAGTAGGGAAAGGCAAAGGGAGAAGGTTGAGCAAGGGAAATCAAGGTTGGGAAGGAGATCCGAGTCCAAAGGTATTACCTATTGGTTTTGTGGAAAGAAAGGACATACAAAGGAGTGTTGGTTGAGAGATAAAGAGAATCAACATGCAGGTATGGGAGAAGTAAAGGATGCAAATATTGTGATGCAGGATGCTCTCATACTTTCTTCAGATAGTCAGGTAGGATCATGGATTTTAGATTCTGGTTCATCTTTTCATGCATCCCCAAATAGAGATTTGTTCTACGAGTATGAACAGGGAGACTTTGGAGTTCTTTATTTAGGGGATGGTACGCCTTGTCAGATAGTTGGCAAAGGGAAAGTGCAGCTGAGATTGCAGATTGACAACACGTGGGTGTTGAAAGAGGTCATGCATGTTCCAATTCTAAAGCAGAGTCTGATTTCTGTAGGAAGGTTGGGAGATGAGGGATGCACAATAACCCTCACAGCAGATTCTTGGAAGGTTACCAAGGGAACACTTGTTCTAGCAAGAGGTAAGAAAGTAGATACTCTTTATCTGTCTACTTGTATTACTGATTCTACTTCTGGTGTAGATTCGAAGATGTGGCCTAATAGGCTTGGTCACAAGAATAGGAAGGGAATGGAAGTTCTTGACTCAAAAGGTATGTGTTCAAATTTGGAAAGCATAGATACAGTTCATTGTAGAAAGAGGAAATTTGATGCTTTTGACAGGAACAAAGAAGCCTTGGTCTTTATGAAGGAGATGAAGGACAGAGATCAGTCACAGGGGCTGAATAAATCTGAGCAGGGCAGCATGGACAGAGGTTTGATCCAAGAAGAGCTCGTGGATGAAAATTTCATCACTTACAGGAACACACAGACACCGATGTCGATAGCTTGGCACCGACGTTAGTCATCCAGATACCGACATCAGTCATGTGCAGACTAGCAGGATCGATAGGTCAAATAGGAGAAGTCTGACGTCGCTCATAAGGATCGACGTCAGTAGGAGGGACACCGGCGTCGGCCAGGGAAATGACGTCGGTAGTCAAGATCAGTGCAGGGAACTGACATCAGTCGGGAGCAGACTGGGAGATGGCCTAGATCGGTCACTGAAACGGATGTTGGGTGAATTACCAAGTCTCAAACACCCATGTGGAGGTCAGGAAAGGTATGTGAACCTCATATTCATTGTTCACCTTCTTTATATTGCTTACTGATAGTCATGAACTAGGAAGAAGCAATGTAGGTAGAATCCAGAAACAGTGGGAGCTTGGCATGGATGAGGAGTGTGAGTCCTTGGAGAACCAAACAGGTATTTGTTGGTAGTGTTGTCAGCTGGAAGAAAGCACTGGATAGAGGGATGGATTCCCATTTTAGAGAAGAGAGTGGATGGACACATGAGACAGAAGGCTATGGTATATGGTCTTGATTAGGCTACAGAACAATGGAGGTTTGACCATTGTATTTTATCTTTACCAGGTTGGATAATATTAGCTACATTATCCTGTTACTGTATTGTGTTACTTGTTGCAGGGTTTCATAGACAGGGAGTTTTTCTGAGCTAAAGGTAGAGTTGGTTCAGAAGTGTGTCATGGAGAATTTGGGAGTAGCAAAATTCTTGTGGCATAAGAGACAGGTATTGCATCACAGGTTTGTGTGGTGGTTGGTCTTCAAGAGTGACATTGAAGAGGGATACAGAGCCTAAGGAACAAAATAGATGGTGTACAAGTACAGGTACAAGTTGCAACTGTTTATCTCCAAGTGGGAGATTGTTGTAGTGTGGAGCTAAAAGCTTCAACTGCCTGCAGACACTAGAAGGAAGGATGCTGAAGAACCAGAGCCATCGGCGTCGGCAGTATGACCGACGTCGGTTACAAGCAGTGGAGAAGGAGACCGGCGACGGCAGGGAGTCGGCTGATGTCGGCAGCACCAGACCAGCAGAGACCGGCATCGGTCTCCTGTGCGGTCCAGAACTGTTTGTTGCATAAATAGTTAGTTAGTTGAACCGAGTGTTTGCATGCTAAGGGGCTAATTTAAGTCGCGGGCTGTGTGTCTAATTTTAGTAGTTAGAGTTCTATTTTTGTAAGCATGGGATATTATTTATAGACCCATAAGGCATGTATTGTAATTAATTCTAAGGCAAGTAAAAGCATTGAAGCTAGCAAGGTCAAGGAGATCTACAGGTGTAAGGTCAAGGAGATCAGCTGAAGCATTCAAGGAGGGATAATAACTCAGGCTTTGGAGTTGTTGTGTTGAGCAAGAGAGAGAGGGAAGAAGGTCTTGAGGTGTGGCAAACCTTTGAGGTGGAGGAAGAAGTGGCATCTTCCTTATTGTATTTTCTTCTAGTAGTATTTAATACAAGAGTGTGTATTGTCTCTCAAATTCTTTGTTGTCTCAAGTTTCTAGCTACTTTATCATTCTGGTATAATTTCGTGTTTAATTGCATATAAGATAGTAATCAATAGTGCTCTAATTGGTAGAGCTACAGATCCCCTGACATATTTATCAACCCATATATTTCAAGGTTATCATAGTTATTCAAATGAAACCTAAATGTTTTCCAAGAAGGAGAAAATTTATTTTTTGTCAAATCTATTTTACTAGGTGTAAATTTATTTAAATTATATGTAGCACAATGGAGAATCCACTCTTCTCTATTCCATACTTTTAGTTAGAATTGAAGGGCATATTCAAGTTCATCCTTATCATATTCAAGGATTATTCCAATATGAGAATATTCTTTTTCGGATATAGTGCTAAACAAATAAATATATGCATGTCTATTTGGCAAACTAAACAACTCAAAATATCAATCAATAATAGTAATTTTGTCACCACCATCAAAGTGATGTAGTTCTCCCCTATGTTTTGTCTTGTGTGTGAATCATGTAATATGTGCAAATCAAGTACAATAATGACCTTAGATATATCTTAGAAAATTGGGCTCTTGGACTGATCCTTTAGTACTTTAGACCTGTAGATGTGTTGTCCCTAGGATTGATATGGAAATAGAATAAAATAGGGAAGCTTTGTTCAATTGAATTCTCTTTGGTATGAATACTAGGTATTATTCCCATGTTGCTAAGTGAGGAATGAATGAGGGTTGATCTTGTGTGTGTGTGTGTGTGTGTGTGTGTGTGTGTGTGTGTGTGTGTGTGTGTGTGTGTGTGTGTGTGTGTGTGTGTGTGTGTGTGTGTGTGTGTATGTAATATACATATATATGTATATATATATATACACAAATATGTATATATATTTATTTATCTATATATGTAGATATGTAAATATATATATACAAATATATATATATATATATATGCATATGTGTGTGTGTGTGTATATATATATATATGTATATGTGTATATGTGTGTATATATATATATATATATATGTATATATATATATATATGTATGTATGTATGTATGTGTGTGTGTGTGTGTATATATATATATGTATGTGTGTGTGTGTATATATATCAATCCCTTTGGATAATTAACTCACATTAAATCACTTAATCTGATCATTAGGATATGTTTAATTTACAAAATAAATTACTTTAGGGTACTAGACACTTATGTCAGGTTAAGACACTAGTATCAACACTATAGTATTTATCCTATACATTAGTGTTTAGGGAGCAAGAAAGTAGGTACAAACTTGAAACTTGTAGAGGTGGAAGATAAGTACATTTTAAGCATTTTGGAAAAGATAAAAGGTTTGGTTTAGCTCGAGTAGATAGGATCAATGACTTTGATCACATAGGTCTCAAGTTTAATTTATGTCGAGTACCCTATGACGCATCAAGGCTTAGGGTAAAATGCTCACCTACATTATGAGTTGGTTATGGGGGCACCTTGAGGTAGGGTTCAAACTTCTCCATGTGTTTCATGTGGATCACAGTGGGGTGATTTAGTTATGGATCATTTGGTAGACATTACAGACTCAGGGCCACCCTCATAAAGCTTCAGATGTAGATTAATTTTTTTTCCATTATTGGATCAATGGTAAATAATAAGGATAAGAGAAGTATAAAGGAAGAAGTTTGGATTCCTCCTCAACCTAGCTACTTTAAATTGAACTTTGATGGTGTTTTTAGAGGAAATCTTAGGGCTTCTAGGGTAGGTCATATGATTAAGGATTGTAGTGGTTATTTAATTAAAATGATGTCTCTAAAGCTTCCATATGTAACCAATAATGAAGCTGGGGCCCTGGCTCTGATAGTTGAGGTAGGGATGGATTTGGAGTGTGGCATCTCCTTCCTAGAGATTGAAAGAGACTCGTAGGTTATTATCCAAGCTTTAAATTTTCAAAAAGATAAATCTTGAAAAATTATGAATATTTTAGATATAATATGGCCAAAATTGAAATAATTTGAAGATTGGATTTGATTCCATTATTTTTTAGAAAGAAATAAAGTAGTAAAATTCCTTGCTAACATAGGGATTGATAAAACCATGGATGTGAGAATGGATAATTTAAGAATAGGATGGGAAGATTGTAGAGGCCTATACCAAATTAGTCTTTGATCTTTAATTAATTTGTTTATAATTTTATTTTTCAATAAAATTATAAGTATTATTTTTAATCCTTTTTGGTAAAAGGTGATAACCCTGTTGTTATAAAGCTAATGTGTCCATGGGCTTTTTTAAGTTTAAAATCAGCAGTGGGTGATATCTCAACTTTTTGAGGTGGTGGACGAGCCTTAAATGTTTCATTATTGTCTTATTAGATTTCATTCATGAAAATTTATTGCTCTAGATTGATTTTCAAGCAGAATGATAATGTGTAAGATTTATATATGGGTTTGGCAACTGGATTTAGGCCATATTGCATTTGGAGCTATCAAAATGGATCAACACTGTGTCGAATCCACATGTTGGCCATTAATCTTTGGCAAAGCTAAAAATTGAGAGATGGGTTTTTTGGGTATGGTTTCTAGGATGCACCTCTTTAATGTGTTTTGTATTCCTATGATGGAGGTTGCAAAATCCTTAGAGCAAGTTTTGGGGGTGGAAGTTTTAAAGAAAGCAAATGGGTGTGAGTAAACTTTGATTTGTCATCTTTGTTTGAAAGTAATCTTTGCTTGGTTATGATACATAAGGAAAAGATTAATATGTTGGTCAAATTATTTATATGGCATGAATATATGATGGGTATAATGTTAGAAATTGAGACCCTCCCACTGGGTCCATTTCCAACTCTTCCTTTCTTTGGTAAGGATAATATAGGCTACATCCATCTATCTTTTTTCTATGCTTTGGAAACAATATTTTTAGATTTGGTGAATTTCACACAAGAAGTTGACAAGGATAGGAGGCAGTTGGTGCATTGACAGGGAAGGAGGTAGCAATTATTGGTTCAGTTTTTGAAGTGAAGGAGCAGGAGGTGCATGTAGCTAATTTCAAGAAGCCAACAAAATTACCAATGGTAGGTGATTTCTTACAAAGCAATGGTAAAATGGTAGAGTTAGTAATCTTGGAATAAGTTTTATTGTCTAGTTTTTTTGGTGACCATTTAATAATGCTTTGTATTAGTAGTATTTTTTTGGTAACTATTTGGTTTTAAGGATGGATTTTTCCATATATGGATAGATTTTGTGAATATGGTTTGGTCATAATGACTTAACAATTTCATTGTTAAGCCAAACCAGTTTTGTTTTTTGATTCCATATGTTATAAGGGCTACGTACTCATAAATCTCTAGTATCGATCTAAAAAAATATAAAAGGCTTGGGTCATCAACATAAGATTATTTGAACTAAGATATAGGCCAAGGGGCATAAGATAGAATAGATGTGAGACTTGCAGAAGTAGGAAAGGTCTAGAACTGAGAGGAATAGCCAAGGTCTGAGTTTGTCAAGTGTATAAGAAAAATATGTTATATAACCCATTAAAATCATATAGAATGCCTATCATTTCCATGTTATTTACCAAAATATATGATTACTTTTTGGTCTAAGTTGTATTTGATTTCAGTGTTTCCTGAGCTTATTGTGACATAGTATTTTTTTTAAAAATTACATTTAGGACATGTTCATGATCCACTATTATTTCATTTCCTTTTCGCTTGAAATATTATTTTTGAATAGGAATTTCTTATATTTGTCCCTCTTTTTTATATATGAATCATCTCGATATGCTCTAACTCCAACATGTGTAAATAAAGTGTGAGATAAGTATTTTTTTGAAGGATTGAGATTAACTTGTGTATTTAATCATCTATCATATCTACCATGTTTGTATTTTATTCATCACTCTCAAAATAATATGTGACTATGCCATCTTAATATTCTAAATTCACTAGTAAATAAAGATTGGGAATAGGTTTTGGTTGTTTTGTATTAACTTGTGGCTTATGTTGTATAGTTGTTTTGTGTGTTATGGTTGGTTCCTCATTACTTTTTATACTTGATTCACCCACCACATATGTATGCATCTAAGTTATTGTAATGGATTTTTTATGGGGACACAATAGTATGATCTTCTAATTTTGATTATGATTGGTATTTTTAACATTGTTAGTGTTCTTAGATTCGATCTTGTTAACCCCTTTTATTACATAATTGATCGAAATAAAATACTATTCATGTAAAATAATATGAATAGAATAAATTCATTATTTATGTAAACTAATAATGTTCATTCAACATGGTCATGATTAATGTGTATTATTAGTGAATAATCAAAAATTGGGTTAGGAAATAAAATCCTAAGGTTAAAATATGAAATCCTAAAAGGATCAAACCCTAAGGGAAACTAGGGTTTTTACATTGTTCAATATATCTATGGGTTCACCAATAACATTAAGTTACAAATTTTATTCTTATTTTAAGGTTGGGGATGTTTTCCCCTCAAAGTGACTTATTCATGTGATTTATTATCTTGATTGTACTTCAATCATATTTTGATCTATTAATGTGATTCTACTTTAGTGGTATGGTAATTTCATTTCATATTTTCTTTCAAATTATAATATTTTATATAGTGTGAATGTAATATTTATATAAAATTATAATATATATTTATAAATATAAAAAATTAAATCTAAAAACATAAATTTATATATTTATATAATTATAATATAAATATATATCCATTTGGTAGTGGTGTAATAGAAATTGGTATCTCTTGTTAATGGGAGGTCCAAGGTTCAAATCTCACTGTGTGTTAATGTATCCCACTACTTGATGGATTCCATCTTAATAAGGCATCATGCTAAGGTGGTTCAATCCATGGGCACATTGTGATAAATTAATCCAAGTAGTTAAATTTCCATCCTTAGTATGGTACCATAGCTACTGTGGGTTGGTTCCCATAGCATATATATATATATATATATATATATATATATATATATATATATATATATATATATATAATTTGAAAAATTAAATGTAATATGATTATTTGTAATGTTAAATTATTATATTAAGTTTTTTTAATACTCATTAATTTATCTAGTGTAAAAGTGGCACAGGTAAAAATGTTTAATTTCATCACCTTTGATTTATTTTTGCATTGTAAAAATTGAGACAAAAATTATGGGTTTCATGTCCAAAGGCATAAAAATGTCAATATCTGATGCAAATCTAATCCTACTGATGATGCAAATCATAGTTCATTTAGTAGTACTTTTGACCCTTGTTTAGGGTCTCCCATGCCTTGGCTCCTAATGTATTGACCTTTCCCACTGTAGATGATATTTTTTAATTATGTATCACCTCAATCTTGTACATTTGTCAAAATCATACCTTAGTTTTTCCTCTTAGTTATGCACATGCCTTGATTCTATAAGCTTCGTATCTAGTCTATCTTCTGACCATTAGCCTATCTCTTAGTTTAACCAATCTTATATTAATGATATAGACATCTTATCTTGCCCATAATGTTTCAAATATACTTATCTTACACTTCTACAAGTTTTGATCCTATACCTATTTTTATACTCCATAGACACTAATGTCTAGTACATATAGTAACATCAAAATTATTGTCCTACCCCGACACAATTGTCTAATGCCCTAAAGTCATCCAATTTGTAAATAAAATGCATTCCAATGGTTAGTCTAAGTGCTTTAATGTGAGTTATCTCTTGATAGGATTATTATAAATACAATATCAACCCTCATTCATTTGACACCTAGCAATCAAACCAAAAATACCAAGACACTTATCAAAAACACTTTATTAAGCATTTAATTGATCAAAAGCTTCCCTATTTCCACACCAATAATAGGTACAACACATCTACAAGTTTGAAGTATTAAAGGAGTAGTCATACAGTCTTATTTGCTAATTTACAAGCTAGGTCATTGGTTTACTTACTTTCCACATATTGCATGATTCACACACAAGCCAACACATAGGGGAGAACTACATGAGTCTGAGGCCCTCTTCTTGAGTATTAGTTATGTAGGTAGTTCCCTTTGATAGAAAGGTCATTTTGGGTCATCTCAACACCATGTTCCCACTATCCTATTTTTTTCCAAGGTCACATTAAGATGGAAAACTAGGGTTATACCATTTCATAAGGAGTGATCATCCATGACATAGATTTGAATACACCAGAGCAAAAATGAATCCAAACTTAAAAGCATCCAAGTGGTCACATCTTATTTCACCAAATATTTTGTACATGACACTATAATCAAACCTATAAATCAACATCTATGCAACTATCTAAGGCTGATGTAACTGGTTAGATAGCCAAAGGCACTAGATCTAAAATCTAAAAACTATTCTAAAATTATCTTCTCATCTACTTTCAATATGTTCTAGATCCAAATCTACATTAGCATTAGAACTAGTTAAGTACCTTGTTTTATGTCATTTTAATATTTAGTAGAGTTGTAATTTCCATTAATAGCTTATCTCAATTTAATAAATTTAGTAAATGGTATTTCTGAGTTTAGCAATTAATTGACCTAGTGTAGATATAATATTCACCCTTGTGCCCTATAATTTCTATATTATTAACCCTATCTACCTAAGAGGATCTTAATCCAAATTAAGGTTGAAAATTTGGTAATACCAGCTACTTGTGGTCCTAAATTAATTCAAACATGGGTTTGGGATATGCCTACCACATCTCCATATGCATTTACACTCAAAACTCTTTGGTTATACCAAATGAAAGAAATGATTGATAAAAATCACAAGGTATTTCCTTTGCTCACAAAGACACGTTAATACATATTTCAAATGATAGCATTGAATCTTATAATACACATGCAAAACATGAGGAGGAACATGCTATGTATCTTTTCAACCTACCCAATCATAATGCAAATAATGTAAAAGATCCAACTTAAGGTTGTAAGGTTCAAAGTGAGGGGCGGAGGAGGGGGGGGGCGGGGGCAAAGGGGGGAGGCGAGAATCTATGACCATCCATTGCATGGAATCATAAGATGATATTTACTCATCATAAATTTCAAAAATATCAAAACAAAATCAAAACATTAAAAAAAATAACCAAAAAAATTTTTGGCACCTACATGTTCTATTATCTCATTGTCATCTATGTGTTAGTTCCATGTTGAGGGCTAGCATATCATTTAATCCTACATATACATATACAAGCATACATATATATATGATTTTATGCACCTATGAGTGTTGGGCCTTCCCTCTAATCACATTTTCCAATACGTTGGGGGCATCCATCTTCTATGATCTTGATACTTCTAGGTTATATCATTCTATGGTCACATCCATTATCATGATTGGGATCTTATGTACTTACACATGCCTATTATCCATGCTTATATATTTAACATGGTACTTGATATGCTATGCACTTGAAAAAAAATTTAACACATTCTATCCATGAGTTAATATGATATGTTTATGTCGATTACTTATGTTTCTCCCTTATACACTTCCTTGAGTGTTTTACCTTACTATTATCTTGCTTGTTTGAGCATTTGAATATGCTCCATTGTATGTGGACCCTATGCTTATGTTTTCCTTCTTTGACATTTTAACATGTCATTACTTATTGTATGTACATTTGAATATGTCATTCCTTGCTTTTTGGACATTTGACTAAGTCATGTCCCCTCAATTTTATGGCATTTGAGCATGCCCCTTGTTTGCAGTCTCCTAAGACCTTTGTTTGTTGACTTGCATTTGAGTGATCTTGTGTGTGTGCTTATTTTATTATTGAGATGTTGACATGATATTTCTCATGCATTTTAGGCCTACATGTGATCATATTTGTTCTATGCACTTTAATGATACATTTAACTATGTACATTTTTCTACATGCTACATGGTTCAATCATAGAATAAACAACTATATGGTTATATTCTTCCTTTGAGGTGAGATAACTACAAGGTACTATTTTTACTTCACATCAAATGGGGAATATTAGTGGGGGAATGTCATATGGACATGGCTTTCACACATTCATAGTTTCTAAATTATAGTGGGGGCATGATTTGGAAGCATGTTATCCACACTCATTCAATATATGGTACTTATAGTAGTTCACAGATTCAATGGGGGCATGTCATATGGACATGGATTACACACATTCATAATTTTCATATTAAAGTGGGGGATTGATTTGAAAGCATGTTCTTCACACTCATTAAGTATTTTGTACTTATGCTAATTTTTAGATTTAGTGGGGGCATGCCATATTGACATGGATTCCACACATGCATAGTTTTTAGATTTGGTGGGGGCATGCTTTGGAAGCATGTTCTCCACATTTATTAAATATATGGTCCTTATATCATTTTTTATATTTAGTGGGGGCATGTCATATATACATGGCTTCCACACATTCACAGTTTTTAGATTCAATGAGGGCATGCTTTGGAAGTATGTTATCCATACCTATTTAGTATTCAACATCTCCAATTTACTGGAGGCATGTTTTGGAAATATGCCCTCCATATTAGTACTTATATCAATTTTATATTTCTCCATATATAGTGGGGGCATGATTTGGAAGCATATCTTCCACACTTACATAGTTATCCCAATTGGCCAAAGAACATAATTACATGATTAAGATTCATAGTTGTGGTAGAATTTTATACATTGGTACCATTGTTATACATATTTCAATATGAAATATATCAAAGGTGCATATGTTATGCAACATGTGCATAATATTTTAAAATCTAAATCAGTTTCATATTCCAAAACAATTGCACATATTAATACCCCACAGAATTTTATAGACTTTATCAAACCAATCTACTACAATAGTTGGCTCATATATTTGGTATGGTTGAGATGATCAAATCACTCAATCTTTCCAAATTTTAGGGTTGGATCCAATTGTATAAATCAACCTCACTAAGTTATAAGTATCATTGGGTTGCACGATTGAGCTTGGTAGAATTCCATACATTGGTACCATTGTTATACATAGTTTCAATATGACATATATCAAAGGTGCATATGTTATGCAACATGTGCATGATATTTTAAAATCTAAATCAGTTTCATATTCCAAAACAATTCCACATATTAATACCCCATAGAATTTTATAGACTTTATCAAACCAATCTATTACAATAGTTGGCTCATATATTTGGTATGGTTGAGATGATCAAATCACTCAATCTTTCCAAATTTTTAGGTTGGATCCAATTGTATAAATCAACCTCACTATGTTATAAGTATCATTGGGTTGCATGATTGAGCTAATATCAACTTCCAGGTGGCAACTCACTTTTGCTCCAAGGTTGGGGGCATGTACCTTCCAATCTCTCTCTTCCTCTCTATTTATTTCCTTGGATATATGTACTTTAAAGGTTTATTAATATTTATCCTAATCATAATTTTAGAGCTTTACAATGATACATGTTTTGCAAAATAACTTACCAATAAGCAAGGTGGTTACATCAACACACATGCATACTTCTAAACCTTGCTCTTTAAATTTCAATCTATTTCAAATACTTTTAATCCAGATTATATGAATTGATTTTACATTGTAACATGCTCTTAATTATAGGTCAGCCACCAATAAAGAACTCAAATTCAACTCAAGCAAAGACAAGGTATGCATACACACCATGTATTCATTCTTTTCCTTTCAAATAGTAATTTCATTACTAGATTAGAGGTGGGGGGAATATAGATGATATTTATGATTATGTAGTACCTCAATCTTGTACACTTGGAAAACTCAGACCTTGGTTATTTCTCTTAGTTCTACACATGCCTTGCTACCACAAGACTCGCATCTACTCTATCTTATGCCCCTTGGCCTATCTCTTAGTCTAAAAAATCTTATATTGATGACATAGAGATTTTATCTTTCCCAAAATTATTAAAATATACTTATCTTACACATTTGCATTTTTATACTTCCTAGACACTGACTTTTAAGATAGATAGTAGCATCAATATCACTATATTATCCTGACGTAAGTGTCTATTACCCAATTTAAAAATAAAACATATTATAATAGTAGGCCTAAGTGCTTTAATTTGGGTTATCTTCTGATAAGATTGGTATAATATAATATCAACTCTCATTCATTCAACACCTAGAAATCAAACCAAAAAGACTAAGGAACTTATCAAAAGCACTCTATCAAGCATTCAAATGATCAAAAGCTTCCTTATTTCCACACCAATCATAGGTACAACACATCTACAATTCTAATGTACTAAATGAGAAATCATAAGGTCTTATTTGCCAAGTTACAAGCTAGTTCACTATTATACTTGCATTACACACATTGCATGATTCACACACGAGCTAACATGTAGGGGAGAACCACATGAGTCTAAGGCCCTCTTTTAGAGTATTGGCTATGTAGGTAGTGCTCTTTGATAGTGAGGTCATTGTGGGTCATCTCAATAACATGTGCACACTATCCTATTTTTTTCCAAGGTCACATTGAAGATGAAAAGCTATGGTTTTACCATTTCACAAGGAGCGATAGTCCATGACCTAGATCTAAATGCACCAGAGTGAAATCAAAGCCCAACCTAGAAGCATCCATGTGTGGAATTCTATTTCACCAGATAATCTGTACAACACACTATCATTGGACTCAGATAATAGCATTGACACAACCATCTAGGGCTGATGCAACTCTCTAGATAACCAGAGGTAGTGGATCTAGAATTTGACAATTGTTCAAGAACTATCTTCCCATCTACTTTCACCTTGTTCCAGATCTAGATCTGTATTAGTATCAGAACCAGTTAAGTACCTTGTTTTATGTCATTTTTATATTTAGCATAATTTTAATTTTTATTAATAGTTTATCTCAGTGTAGTAAATTTAGTATATGGTATATCTGAATCTAGCATTTAATTGATCTAATGTAGATCTGATACTCACTCTTGTGCCCTATCATTTATATATCCTTAACCCTTTCTATCCAAGAGGATCCTAATCCAAATTAAGGTTAAACACCCACATGTTGTGTGTCGGTGTACATGCCAACAGTGTCCTAATTTAAATTTGAGAATTATATAAATACATAATTTTATTGTGCATATAGAACATGATTTGGACAATAAATGGGCACACATTGAATTGAATATTATATTTTAAAAGTGTAAGAGTAATTATTTCAGTTATTTAGAGCACATGTCAATCAAATTCAAAGCATCTATTTATTTGCCATGCATTTATTATGGTGCAGAAGTTCATATAGTATTAGGCCATGTGAATATTCACTAGACTACTTGTTTCAAACATACATTATACTTGGTGTGTTGATTATTGAATTTATTCAAACATGTGAGGGCTTTGATAATAATTGAGGGATAACATATGCCCTCGAATACATCCACATTTTTTTCTGGTATGTGATGTTCTGCTAGGGATTTGGAGAAGGAGAACAATTTTGTAGAAATTTACATGGAGTTTTGGAAAAGTGAATAAAGCTTTGGAAGCATTAAAGTTGATGACCATGATCATTAAATCAAATTTTATACATATGAAGTTTACCAAAAATGACCCTACATTTCTAAAAATAATCCTACACTCTAAAAAAAGTAAACAATTTTAGGGAGGTTTTCAATTTACTCTTCTTTTTTATATTTTGTTCGCTTCACCATCTTGATATACATTATCCTATCTAATTTAAAATATATATTTTTAAATTGTGACAAAATCAAATATTCTTCTTGAACCCTCACTTTTATTATTTGTTACTACATAAAATAAGGGCCACGTAGTGACTAGTCCCTACTTCTAAGGTAATTAGTGCATTAAAAATTATAATGTGACTTGTGTTGAGGTAGCTTAGGACATTTATAAGGTAAAGTTGTAGGTCAATGGGAGAAAGGTTACATATTAGGAAGAGGCAGTTGTTAGTGATGGATATAGAGAGTGAGTGTTGCATATAATAGAATAAATTTAAAAGAGAATAAGATGTAAAAAGTTATATATTAGGAAGGGGCAATTATTAGTGGTGGGTATGGCTCGAGGGAGTATTGTAGCTATATTACTTTGTATAATAATAGAAGGAAATAAATTTAAAAGAGAATAAGACATAAATAAAATATATATAGGAATAAGAACATGGAGATGTGAATTTTGATAACATAATGTAGTAACATATAGGAAACTAGTAATGTAAACCCTATTCATAATATTAGCTTGCCCATATTCACTCCCATAAAATCAATGTGTATAAACTATATAATATTTTATAATAAAATATAATTAGTCCAATCATTAATAAGTATATAGAATATTTTATAATATTAATTTAAATAATATTTTAAAATATTAAAAATTAAATTTTAAAATTATTTAAATAATAAATCAATTTACGTCATTTGATTAATTAGAACCAAATCATTAATTGTTTTGACTAAAAATTATGGTACCATATATTACGAGGACTAATTATATTTTATTATAAAGAACTTTGATTTCTTTCTTCAGGGGTTTACAATATTTTGTAGGGTAATGTAGTGCGTGGTGATGTAAAACTAATTTTGCCATAAAGCAACCCCCGGGCGGGGGGCGGAAGGGAAGGGAAGGGAAGGGACGTTTATACCCACCGTGTCGTTTATAAGAAAAACAAAACCGCACATGGGAAATAAGGGGACCTAACCAAGGTAAGAGACATAGAGGATAACATTATAAAAGGGTGGCGAGGGAGGGGGCCCACAGGCCACTCTTACGACGTCATCCACGTGCGATATTTGAGCAACTTCTTGTCACGAGTGCGAGTGGGGGGAGGGAACGGGGACGGCGACGGCGACGGTGACAGGGAGACGGGAGTGGGGAGCTTCGGGTGGTTGAGCTTCCCACGCATTGACGGAACTCCTCTTCAAAACGCACATGGCATAAATAGAGATGACAGGGCAGGGCAGGGCAGGCTGGGCTGGGCTGGGCTGGACACGACACACCACGCCGTCATCTTTACATACGCATTTCGACCGATCAATTCATTCCCTCTCTCTGCTTTAGAGCCATTTTCCACACCTTCAAACAAAAAACAAGGCAAAATTAAAATATCCGATCCATTTGGCGGAGGCCCACCAGATGAAATTATATGCTCTGAGCTGCTCCTCCTCCTCCTCCTCACAACCGCTCTGGTGATTGATTGTGGTAGTAGTGGACTTGCAGGAGAATTCGCATACGGAATCGCGTTGTGAATGTTTCCGTTCATCTTCTATCGCTTTCGCTTATTACTCGTTTTCACACCTTGCGCAGCTCTTTCCCAGATGTTACCTGTTGTTATATAAGCGGCTTGTCCAAGGTAACTAAGCGATGCCAGCATGGACAGGTGGAACTAAGCGGAACCCATGCGCTCGCTCAGAATTTGGCCATATAACGGCTGTCGCAGGGTGAATTGGTTTCGATGGCCGCATCAAGTTATCAGCGTGCGTCCAAGCCTGAACATAGTGACGGAGCGCTCCCGCAAGCGGAATGGCCGGAGGCAATTCAAAGGGTGCAATCCCTTGCAGAGAGCGGTATTAGCGTGGTGCCGCACAGGTATATAAAGGCGGAGAAGGATAGGCCTGCAATGGATCATTTGTGTTCGGTGGACGTAAACATCCCCGTCATAGACCTAAGAGGACTAGAAGGCGAGAGTGGGAAGAGTACGATGCAACAGATCTGTGAGGCGAGCAAGGAATGGGGTTTCTTCCAGGTACTCGGCCATGGCGTGCCCCTCCACCTCATGCGCCAAGCCAGGGATGTGTCTCGACAGTTTTTCAGTTTGCCTCTCGAAGAAAAGCAAGTCTATGCGAATACCCCAAAGACGTACGAGGGATATGGCAGCCGGCTTGGTATCGACAAGGGAGCTCTACTCGATTGGGGAGACTATTTCTTTCAGCACTTGTTGCCTCTCTCCATCAAAGACATCAATAAATGGCCGGCTAAGCCCCCCTTGTACAGGTATATATTATTATTATTCTTATTATTGTCTGGCCAATGCCCATTATCATAGAATGTGCCTTTCCATCATTATGTATGTTTTGCATGTATGTATAGCATCTTGCTAGCTGGCTTCACGTTATATAGACAGACATATATACTATTGTGCCAGCTGGCTTCACATTATATAGACAGACACATATACTATTGTGCCAGCTGGCTTCTACATTGCATTTATATTTTCAAAATTTTAACATTTTGTTTTTCTCTTTTTATATTTTGATCATTGTTATTACTCAAATTCATTACTTTTTTTGTTGTGATTTTGTATTTTTATCAATCGAAGTATTTAATATTATTATTGTTGGGTTTTACATTGTATTTATATTTTTAAAAAATTTAACATTTTGTATTGATAATTGTTATTGTTATTTATATTTAATTCTCTAAAAACTAATTAGACTTAATATAATATTGTGATTAGAAGTTGTGACTCAAACTTGTGACTTTCTTGTTGTGATTGCACACTTTTATCAACCGATTTGTATTAAATTGTATGTAATTAATTTTTACATATCATTAATATTTAAAATCAAATTAATTGGAAGGGTTGTAATATGATTGGTGAGGATGAATTTATAAATTTAAATTAGTTATTGCAATAAGAAAATATGGGAGATTCCCTTCAAGTGGTTGAAATTTTACCCTAAGGAAAAAGTAGAGTATGCTCAATCATTAGCCGTGTACGAAGGTGGAGGAAGGGCAGTTAAAAAATTGCGTGTACTTGAGTGCCATTGGTCCACATCTTTGTTATTGTTTTTTCTTATCCAATGAAACAAGTGTGATGAGATAATTAATTGTGGGCATGTACATGCTTTTGTTTGATTAGAATGATTCTAAGGTGACGTGATTGTGATTGGCAGAGAAACAATGGAGGAATACGGGAAGCAAGTAGCCAAGTTGTGCGAAAAGTTGCTTGGTGTTTTGTCAATCGGGGTGGGGCTGGAGGAAGGATACTTGCAAGAGGCCTTCGGTGGGAGTGGGGAAGAGAATGTGGGAGAGTGTATGAGGACAAATTATTACCCTAAATGTCCACAACCCAATCTCACCTTGGGCTTGTCATCACACTCTGATCCAGGGGGCATGACTGTGTTGCTTCCCGATGACACTGTACGAGGCCTCCAAGTGCGCAAGGATGGTCGATGGATTTTAGTGGACCCTCATCCCCATGCCTTTATTGTCAACATTGGGGATCAGCTTCAGGTGGGTACTTGAATAATATGCTTCTATCTTTCTAATTTCCACTACTTGCACATTGATTGATGCAAGTTTGACGCAATTGCAGATATTGACCAACGGGATATACAAGAGTGTGGAGCACCGCGTGATTGTGAATTCAGAAAAAGACCGTTTATCGATTGCAGTATTCTACAACCCCGATGGGAACAAGTTGCTCTTCCCTGCATCCCAACTAATAAATGAGGAGTCGCCTCCATTATACCAACCGATGACATTTAATGAGTACAGATTATTCATACGTAAACGAGGTCCCCTCGGAAAATCCCAAGTAAACTCCATCACAAACCCAGCGATCGCTTCCTTCAACTCGACCACCACCACTGACACCACCCCTGCAAGTGGCACATGCACCTCTCAACTCCGAGATTGAAGTATTCTCCCATTTCCATTCAATGTGTGTGTAATTGTATAGTACATTGTACATACATATGGACAAAACGTTCACATTCACATTCACATTCAAATGTTTATTTGGAATTTCGCTTTCTAATTAAGCACGATCTATTTGACCGGATACCTCAATGTGGGCCATTCCACGTTGCAAAGATTCCACGACAAAACACAAGCTCACCCAACCAGCGTTGTTGAACATCATTTATTAATAAATATAGCAAAATACGGATTTCGGATGAGGCTCACCTCATTTCTCACGTAAACAATACAAAACGAAAGCAAACTCTCCGCTCTATACTACACATGGCTAGTACTACCCTCTCTCAATTGTCTTCATGTGTTAAATGTTTTTTGATTTTTGATTTTTATTTTATTTTATGTACTCTTTTATATTCATATTTTTATGAAATAATAAAGAAAATAAATTCCTTTTCTTATCTTGTAAATTCGTGCTTAATAGTAAGTCTTACAATTCTATCTTATACGGAATATACTTAGCGTTCCATTTCCCTTTTAATTCTATGAAAATAAAATAAAATATCATGACGTACTTAACCCCAATATTAAACTATACGTAATGTAGTTCATATATATGATCTAATGTTAATGAGAATTGTATTTAATGTATATATTTTAATGGTCAACTTTATTAACGGTGATTGTCATTATTTGGAAAAAGAGAAATCTGATCATAAATAAAGAGAATAAACAATATATTATTAATTATTATCAAGTGAGAGTTTAAAATGTAAAAAATAATTATTTGCATCTTTCGATTAATAATTTTTTTTTATAATTATTTAAATATTTTTATAAATAAATAATATTGATTTAATTTTTTAAGGTTTATGGAGTGTAAAAATTAGGTTGTTAAAGGTTTCGAATATAATAAATTAAGGTAGAAACATACAATAAATACAATCATTAATTTGTGTAAGAATTGACTTAATTTAATATTTCTAAAATTAGTAATGAG
Organism: Torreya grandis; assembly: GCA_037957365.1. Lineage (NCBI taxonomy): Eukaryota > Viridiplantae > Streptophyta > Pinopsida > Cupressales > Taxaceae > Torreya > Torreya grandis. The sequence continues at coordinate 1,415,132 of JARHVA010003828.1, read as the reverse complement.
TGACAAATAAGTACTTTGTTGTAAACTGATTGAGACAAATGTTTTGAAAGTTAAAAAATTGGTGTAGAAGCAGACCTCAGTGTCGTAAACAAAGTTTAGGTGTCAAAAACCCTCCTGGACAATAGCATTATACCTTGGACACTAACGTTGGGGCATTAGTGTCTTATTTTCAATGCTAATGTCCTTTATGCAAGAACTTTCTAATCTTCTAGGTATACCTCTAGCTGAGTCTAACATACCTGTACTTGTGTGGATGAGTTCTGATTCACTATCTGTACATTGTTTTTGACTGATTTAGGAGCAAATCTTAGACCTCCATGTTGTTAGGGTGTTTGAGTGACACAAGTAGTGAAAGTGTGATGTTAGCTAGGTAGGTTGGACATCCTCAACACCCCACTATGTTGAGAGTTACCTACATACCAATACTTTGAGGAGGGATCAAGCCCGATGTAGTTCTCCTGCCTAAGTGCTTGGTGTAAGTGTAAGTGAATGCTAGTATGAGTGTCGACCTGAGTACTTTGAATGAGGTTTGAAACTAGAAATCTGTGTATTCTAGGCTTTGAATGGCTGTAGATGGTTGTAGGTAGAAGTAGGGCAAAATATGGGTCAATAACCTTGATTATGCACAACCCATTCTAAGCTTGTTTATGTATTTTGTATTTGATTTTCATCCAGTGGATATAGGGATAAAAGTCATGTATTTATATTGATCTGGTGCTTATGGGGGTTTGAAATAGGTCTAAGCCGATCCTAAGTGTCTTAGGAATTGAAAATATATCTATTGGGGGTTGAAATTAGACAAGGGACATTAACACTGAAAGTGGGACACTAATGCAGGGTGCTAGTATCCAAAGTATAACATTTTTGTTCAGGTGGCAAAACCTGAGGCACTAGAGGTCTAGATCCCTAGGGAAGGGTCTAAGACTAGTTTTGAGATGTCTAGGGTTGTGTAAGTTCTGCATGAAAGCTAGATATGTGTCAAAAGAGGCCTTAAGATAGGTCTAAGGCTAAGTTAGGGATGGGTGGTCTCAAGAAACACTCATTGCACTAAAGTGACATTTTATATGACTACATTTGACCCCCCTTTATTCTATAAATGTAACAAAGCAAAATGACTAGGATAAAGGAAAAAGAAGCATAATTGGATTTACATGTGAGGCAAATCTTGTGAATCTAGGTATGAGTGTACAAAGCATGCTCCATTACGTATCCTACAAATGAAACATGTGAAATCCAGTCCTTACTTAAGGAATACCTAAAGCAAAGACAAATTTGAGTAAAAAAATAAGAAATCAAGGAAAAAAATGAATACACCTCACTAGGTATGCGAACCAATGCAAAAATTTGATGACATCATGTGTGTACGCATGTAGATAGTGATCAAATAATGAATAAATTGAAGTGAGTTGATGGCTTACTCAATCCTCATATGTGGGTAGCTCAAGAATTCAATCCAAATTTGACTCCATCATTTTCCATCCCTGCTCGATGGATCATACATTGTGAATAACCTGGATTGGACTAATGACTTATCCAACCCTTCTTATGTAAGTGGCTTAAGAACTCAAGTAGGCTATGATTTTATCATTGCCTACCCATGTGTAGTAGATGCATATATAATTGAAACTATGCAATGTAATTGTAACTGTGTGTGATGGCCCTAGGGCCATTTTAAAACTCTAAAATGAAAAATGGCTAAGGGGTCACTCAAGTACTAAAAAATGTAGCTTAGGGACTATGCAAAAATGCCAATCACTGCATATGGAATAAAGTATCAAACGGGTGTCTAAAGTATACCATGTAGAGAATGACATGGAGTTTTCCATTCCATCTAAGATAAGTTGGTGTGAAATTGATCATGTGGAAATAATGTGTCACGTACACCCCTAATTTTGATATATGTGCATATGGATTATGGACTAAGTTATAGCAATCTATATCTGTGTATCTAAACTGAATCAGAAGTGATAATGCCACACATGATACCTCCAATCTAAGAAAACCTAGCATGATTCTATGCAAAACTGAACATAAACTGATCAAATCTGATAACCTATGATTAAAACTATGTAAATTTAGGCTGTAACTATTGTATCATTCTATCAAATCAAGATTTTTCCTATTTTTGGGTTGCTAGATAGTAGCATTATACCTTGGACAATAGTGTTGGGGTTCTATTTTCTTACTTTTAGTTCTAATGTCCTTCTATATTTTTCTATGCAAACTAAAAATGATACGTGTATGACTATTTTTCTATGTGTTTGCCTGATTTTGTGTTCTATATTCTATCTATGTACTAAAACCTATTCTCTGAGTACACTTGGATGCTCTGATCTCTGTGATAAACCTTTGTGAATGCCCCCTCTTTTGAGGGGAGTTGATGTACATGTGTAATAACTATCCTCAAAATAAAAGCTCTACATGATGTATGTTAGGCTGAAAACATATGATATATGTGTAGTAAATCAATATAATGTATATACAAGACATGAAAATGTAAGATAATTTGAGCATAAGTTGGTAATGTATGATGTATGTTACATTTAACATTTAGAAGCTTGTCAAGATAGATATGATAATGTAAGAATGTGTATGAACTGTATAATCTGAGTAACTACCTAAGGGGATGGGGCATGATGTCCATCGAGGCTCCCAAGGAGGAAGGAGAGATGCACGAGGGCACTCATGGCATTTAAATTAGGTGTGAAAGTAACAAGCAAAAGACATGTGTCATGGCCATGACACATACATGAAAGCATACATATAAACATATGAGGCATGCACAGTAGGCCAAGGGGCCATAATACAAGAGACATGGACACATGTCACTAAATCTAAGAAAGCAACACATACAAGGACATGTTCAAATGTCTACATATGAAAATAACAAACAAGTTGGCTTAGAGACACATGGAAGGACATGTTCAAATATCCACATACATAATAAAGAAGGCACACACAAGGACATGGGCACATGTCCAAAACATATTAAAAATGAATGGAATTGGTGTAGAGCCATAGAATAATGACATATTCAAATGCCCTCAAATAGATGTAGAAGTAAAGAGACACAATCAAGTCTAAACTATGAAGGCTAGAAATGAAAGTATGCATGAACATGTGGTAAAAATATGTATATAGGAAAATATGGACATAAACTGAGTCTATAGTGGTAGTAGTTGGAAAAAATATTAGTATAAAATGATATAACTTGGTAAAGTGTAAGTTGTGTATGAGATGCCCCCAATGGGTGAATGTATCAATGTTGAATATGTGTATGTGCCCCCAGTGGGTATATAGTAGTAAATATGGATGTGTAATGAACTTGAGTCTTATAAGATTATATGAACACTCAACAAGAACAAGTGAAACATGTATGCATGATAGAAAATTACTATACTAAGATCTAGTATATGTAGTTCGTGGCTAGTATATAAAAAATGTAAACATGGATATGCAAACAATCTAAATTTTGTATTTGTGAGAAATATTTGAATGTTTTTATTTTTTGAACATATTACATTATTTTTGTGCTTTCTAAATATATAATCTATGTATGAACAATCATAAAAATGAAACTATATACAAGGAGGAAGGTAAGAGGAGATACACTACTAACTGATGAGTCTTGCAAGAGACTCACAATCAATGTGTCTTATATCAAATAGAAGGATAGTGATTGTATGTGTTGTGCAATGAGGTATATGAGATATAAGAATTAGATGCATTAAGTGATCTATAGTTGTAATTGCCTATGGATTAGGGATATGAATCTGAGAAGCTAACTGAACTAGCTAGTGAACTATAGGGCTCTAAATCTATGAAGTTGATTGAACTAGCCCATGAACTATAAGGTTTTTAAGGATCCATCTGATAGAATAAACTATAGTTGGATTGGGTGGTCTATGCTGTAATGTTTCTCTATGTGGTGATGGAGAGAGAGAGAGAGGCCCTCTATAATCCACAACATGTCTCTGACACATAGGTCTCTCTAATAAAGGTCTTCATAGGAGAGTATACATACATGGTATTATTATAGGAGTAGACCTCACTTGCACTAGAGGCTCCATTGATATTGGATGTGTGATAATAGACTCTATGTGATAAATGAGAACTGGTGTTTGTTGTATAACTAGCTATGGAATAGATAAAGGATACTCATATGGAAGGCCCTCAACTATAAACACCTAATTAGCATGTATATATTTAAGACATCTATGTACAGTGGATGGGATAACATGAATCTAATATATCCAAGGCTTACCCAATAACATGTCAAATGTACCTGCACTAGGTACTATTATGAATCTAATAGCCATGTGTGTAGGTCCAACCTATACTGGCAGTACTATCTCTTTGGTGGATCTTTTAACATGGCCAGTGAAGATACAAATAACTATATCTATCTAAGAAATGTCTTGCTCTAAACAACCCAAGTGGTGTATAAGTGTGATAGTACACACTTTGACACTTGACCCATTATCAACCATGACACTCTAAATAGGATGATGATCAATGTAGGTTCGTACAAAGAGTGCATAGAAATCTATGTCATCACCAACTATCTCTTTCTCTAAAAAGGTGATAATAAGTCTAGATAGCATTATAGTATGATACATCCCAATTATATTATTTAGAGGGTGTGTGTCCATCTTTTGAGTGTGATAGGATGATGGTGGTGGTTGTGCTTGATAAGTATATTGAACACCTAAAGTGTATATTATCTCACTAGTTGTATGCTTTGGAAATGGATCTAAAAATATTTTCATTGCTTTTGCTTCCTTTTGTTGTGGTCTAGGTTCCTTTGTAGGAGTGTCAAGATCAATGATATTAGTTTCTATCAAATCTTATATCTTATGTCATAATCTAATTCATCTATTTGTAGCATGGCCTGACGGCCTATGATAGTCATAGAATGCATTGGAATCATAGTTCTTTGGAAGAGGCCTAGTCGTATCAACCTCTTTGATGGGAGGGAGAGATATGACATTGCATTCCAAGAGCTATTGTAGATCCCATGTTGGAGAGTGATGAAGAGTTGTGAAATTTATCCTTGGAGGAGATGATAGGACCAAGTGAGGAGGTGGCTTTGAATCTACATTAGCTATCATTTTTAAATCATTCTTGTTTTCATTGGGATTTACCTTATATGTGGGATTATTGGAAATCTTAGCAGTTGAATCTTATTTAGTTGTGTACTTTAGTTTTCCCATGGAGAGAAGCTTGACTTATCATTCCTTAACTGTATGACAAAGATTAATGAATGATGGAAACTTCTTGAATATGATAGCTTCGTGCAATCCCAGTACCAAACTCTACTTGAATATGTCTTGGAATTCTCTATCTTCCATAGGGCTAGTCAACTTTAAGATAATATAGTTTTATATCACATGACATATTCAATTATTGGATCATTGGAGTTTTGTTTGAGTTATGCCACTTGAGCATAGGAAACCTTATCACTGATGTTGATTGAAAATTGTGTTTAAAACATATCTGCCAATAGATTGAATGTTGTGATAGACTGATTAGGAAGATCATAAAGCCATTGTAGTGTGTAATCCTTTAAGATATGAGGGAACAACTTAGTAAGGAGCCAATCATTAGACACGTAGCCCAAAAATGTTGTGTGGAAAGCTTGTATATGGTGCTCTAGGTCACCTTTACCACCATATTAAGTAAGCTTAGATGCCACAAATCTGGATGGCAAAGGAGTTGTTATTATATGCTATGTCAAAGGTGTATGTAAAAGAACATGAGAATCCAAGGCATGAGATGGCCTAGTAGCACCTTGTTAAGATGTAACACCTTGGCCTACAGATCATGGATCTCATGCATAAGGAATTATACATATGGAGAGGATGAACTAGCCATAGGAAGTGTTGCCATTATTGAAGGTTGCCAAGTTAAAATAGGTTGTTGTACATTCTGAGTTACCCCCAAAGTAGGTGTAACAATATTATAATCTAGGGGGTTGGAAGATTGACTATTATTGGATTTGTTCTTTATTTCCATTATGGATTGTGTAATTTTTGCATAGTCATGGGGCTATTCCCTAAGTCTATCTATGAAACTTTGTAAAATCTCATCCTTATTGACTATTAGATGGGGGGAGTGTGTCCTAATTCCCATCTTGTGTATCCTTTTGATCTTGGTTGTATTGCTCATCTTTTGATGTGGTATTATTAAAGTCCACATAATCAAGATGTGAAGGATCAATAAAGGGGGTTGTAACTAGTCCTTTATCCATGGTATAAGCTCGAATAGAAGGAATATGAGTATGCTCAATAATATTGCCATTAAGCCTAACATTTCTTCTTAAAGTAAGAGATATAAATTTTTGAGATGGAATATAGCAAATAAAATGGAATAGTGATGCTAAAAGAGAATATATAAATTCTAAAAAGCCTAACACAACTAAGGGAAATAAGAAAATGAAGGGTAAAAACCCTAATAACATATAGGGCTAGGGTTTGGATAGTATTCAAAGTAAGTCAAGTTCACTAAATGATTTAATTTTTAGGCTTTATGGAGTGTAAGCCCTAGGTTATTAAAGGGTCTAAGTATATTAAATCATGGTATAAATATGCAATAAATATAGCCACTGATTTATGAAATAATTGACCTAATTTGATATTTCTAAAAGTAGTAATGGGTGACATAAATAAGTACTTAGCTAAAAATTGACTGAGGTGGATGCTCTGAAGGCAAAAAATTGGTGTGGAAGTAGATCGAAGTGTCATAAATAGGGTCTAGGTGTCATACACCCTCTTAGATAATAGAATTGTACCTTAACAGTAGCATTGGGGTGTTAGTGTCCTACTTTTAATGCTAATGTTCTTTATGCATGAATTATTTGATCTTTTACATGTACCTTTGGTTGAGTCTGACTTGATTATACCTGTGTAGATGAGCTCTAATTCACTATATATGCACTACTTTTGATTTATTTAGGAGCAAACCCTAGACCTCCATGTTGTTAAGGTATTTGAGTGATACAAGTAATGAAAGTGTGATGTTACCTAGGTAAGATGGATAACCTCAACATCTCATAGTGTTGAGAGTTGCCTATATACCAATACTCCAAGGAGGGATCAAGCTTGATGTATTTCTCTCACCTAAGTGTTTGGTGCAAGTGCAAGTGAATGCTAGTATGAGTGTCAACCTGAGTGCTTTGAATGATGATTGACACTATAAATCTATGTATTCTAGGTTTAGGATGGGTATAGATGGATGTATGTAGAAGTAAGGTAGAATATAGATCAATAACCTTAATTATGCATACCTTGTTTTAAGCTTGTTTGTGTATTTTGAATATGATTTCCATCTAGTGGATATAGGGATAAAAGTCATATATTTATACTAATCTAGTGCTTGTGCAAGGTTTAAAATAGGTCTAGGTCATCCCTAGGTGTCTTATGAATTGAAAAATATCCATTGGGGTTGAAATTAGGCAAGGGACATCAGTGCTAAAAGTGGGACACTAGTGTGGGATGCTAGTGTCCAAAGTACAATGTTAGTGTCTAAGTGGCAGAATATGAGGAACTAGAGACCTAAATCCCTAGGGGAGGGTCTGAGACTAATTTTAAGATGTCTAGGGATATACAAGGTTCACATAAAATTTGAATGTGTTAAAAGAGGTCCTAAAATAGGTCTAGGGATAAGCTAGGGATGGGTAGTCTTAAGTGACACTCATTGCACTCAAGTGACATTTTATATGACTACAAATATGATAAATTAGTGAGTTTTAAAAGTATATATAAGAAAAAATTACATACAAAAAATAAAATTATATATATACTTATCATTAATTATGTATTTTTTGAGAACCTAATGAGAACATAACATCTGATATGATCCTTATAAAAATTATGTTTTCAATAATATGAAATAATACATAAATATCTTGAAGATAGTTTTTAAGAACCTAATGGTCTCTAGGCTACACTAGGTTCCCAATAACAATTTTGTTTATACTCTCAATTTTTTTTCATCAATGAAATAATTATAAAACATGGTTACTGTAGACAACCAAATTTGGTATGAGACATTTAAAAACATCAATCTTTCCACACTTTGACATACTTGGACTTTGCATACACATTTGAATCTTGTGCATACTTTCATTTATTTATCTACTCACATATTGTCTTGGCTAACCTAATTTAATTAACCTAGTATATGAAATAACATTCCATAATCATAAGCAAAGTGTTGTCATATCTCAAATAACTAATTTTCACTCTTAGGATAGTACTAAAAATAGTCAAAAAGTTGTGTTTTGTTGTAGTTGTATACCTCCATCAAAGAACACTCAATGGCTATTTTTAAAGTTGACATATCTTCATTAGGTTAGAATAGACACATTTCATGGGTCAGTAATAATAGAAAATATCAAAGATTCATCTATAAATAAAAATCAATCATAAGGTCATACTCGATTGTCATTTGGTCACTACTTGGCAATCACATTGAGAAATCAATTATCACTCTCTTGAAACATTATCATAAAGTCATACACATTTGGAATCCTCTTAAAGGAGTAACCCTATATCCAAGTATGAATACACACATAATTTAAAGTTATATGGTGTTATGTGTTGAAAGCTAAACATTGTATTACATTCTAACATGATCATGATCATGCACAAACACACCTAGGTGGGATAACTACATGCAGTTTGAGACCTCTTCAGAGTAGGGAACATAGGTGGGAGATATAATTTGGGAGTGGATGGGGTTGTAAAAACCAAATTACTATCCTCCTTTTTAAGGATCATCTTGTGTCAAAAGTGTAATTAGGGTTTCAAAGGAAAAAGAAGTAAAAAAAGGATCAATACAAAAGACTAAAGATGAGAGCACACACAAGAGATATCTACAAGTGTGGGTGCAGTGGTTAAAGGTGGAATAAATTCAAAGTCAATTAGGATGGTGCCAATAAATATTAGACAATATCAGTCACCACATGGATATGATCTTCTCTAGTAGGATTCATGTAGGGTTTGAGCATCTATTTCCCAATCTAAGTGGTCATAGAGTAGATACAAAACATTTTTAGGCATGTGATTAATGCATTGAACAATAAAAATTAGAAATAAACTAAGTACATCTCTCCTCCATTGATTTTTCAATTTAAATATAGTAAGTGTAATATTAATCTCCCCTTTTACATTCGTATCTATATTATTATTTCCCTATTTAAAAACATTTGGATATTCAAGGTTATATATTATATAGATCACATTAATAAAAAATAAGTAATTTTTTAAATGAACCTGATAATTTACTTGAATATGGAAAACCTTAGGTCTTTTCTACCTTAGAGTCTCATATTTATTTCATAGGATTTCATATTTATCTTGTACTAGGGTTTGACTTGCTGTAGATACCTAAATTTGGTCATGAATACTCAATCATGTTAGTGTTGACCCTATTACACTTTAATTAACTTGAGTACTGAATCTAGACCTAATTTTCCACCTCACTCTATCCTAAGCACTTGAATGGACCTATTTATTTTATTAATTATGTAGATATTAAAACTAAATAGTTATAACATCGTAATCTTGTACATTTGATAAATATCAAGCAAGGCTCTACACTTCAATTATAGACCTTACTATTATTGAAAGACTCTCATTCACCATTTCATTGTGCCTAAATGATTATCTTATAGTCTAACCCATATCAATATGATGACCCAGACAATTTGTAAACTACAAAAATCTCAAAACTTGATATATAACGTTCACTATCACTTAAAAATCTATACTTATTTTATAGCCTTTTAAATAATATCTGCCACAAAGGGATACTAGCATCGACACTAGTGTCTAGATCCTTATTTAGTTTATAGTAATCTTAACTCATCTAAATTAAAAACTATTCAAAACATATAGGTCGACCTCTTTGTCTTATTGAACACTACTATGAGATATTTTCAAAACATGCAGTATAAATACAAGTCTAATCCTTTTCATTATTTATCTAGAAAATATGAAGCAAACAACTACCAAAGCTCATTCAATAAATTGTGCAACTGAGTTATTCTATCATATTCATCCCTATTTATTTATTTATCTATCATAGGAGCAGTCATATAAAAGGTCCAAAGCATTCAAAGAGTAGCCTATGAGTGATATTTTTCAAGTTACAAGCTAGATTCCTGCATGCATCTTCATATAATATATTTCACCCTTGTGCACACACACTTCCACACAGAGAAAAAATACATAATTTTGAGGCCCTCTTTGGAGTATTGGATATGTAGGTAGTGCTCACTAAAATGGTCATTGAGGCTAACTCAACACCATGATCTTACTAACCCATGTTTGGCAAAACTCATTCTAAGGGTGAATAAAGATGAAGAGCTAGGGTTTGAGCAATAATAAGGGATTGACAAATCATATCCTAGATTTGAATACATTTGTAAAGAGGCAACAAAGTTGGACCCATCAAGATATAGTCTCTATTATGTAAATAATAATAGCATTAGATCATAGACACTTGCATTGATGGCAGTGTCTATGGCTATAAAAATAATATTTTCATATGATGACTATTCTAGAATATCGATCCTACACACTTATACCTATGTTCAACCCATATCTATTTGCACACAATAAGTCCAACTAAGTATAATTTATATTTGGTATTGCAATCAATTGAACATATTTTGAATTTGATATTTTTTATATTTAACATATCTCAATATTATAATTTAAAATATTCATTTACCTAAGTTTAAAATTAATTGGTCTACTATAGATTAGTTTACCACACTTGTGCTTAAACTACTTCTATATTCTTAACCCTATCCCCACCACATATAAAATTTAAGGTTAAACATTTTGTTAGCCCAACCTCTATGTCTCTTTATTTAAATCTACCTTACCATATGATTTTTATCCTCTAAGGTTTCTACTTGTATTTATTCAATTTATTCTATTTATATGCAACCTAGGTGATGAGGCCACTAATTATTCTATTTATAGCCTCATCCATACCTAGTTATATATATTTTTCTTATATAAATTCTTAGAACTATCCATAACTTATGTAAATGAATGAATAAATTAATGATTATATGCGTGCATTAATATATATATGTTGTGTTATGGATTAATGATACTTTTTTTTTATTAGATTATACTTGTGTAACCTTATTTAATAGACATTTGAAGGGTAGAATAAGAATGAAAAAATCTTACTTGGTCACAACACTTATAAATAAATCCAAAACAAAAGGGGGCTTCCAACCTATAAAAACTACCAAATTTTAGGCTTTCACTTATAGGTAACCTGTAGGAACTATAGCCTTACACTTACAAGAGCTTGCAGAGACTACACAGAATAAATTATTATTGTGATAATAAGTAATTGACTTTTAAGGACACATCCAGTTGTCTTAAAAACAAAGTAAATGATTGAAGATGATCTTCCATAAAAACTTTATGAACCCCTCACATAAAAATAAACTTGGATGTGCTATCAAATGATGAATAAGAAAAAGACAATGGAAAGGAGAGAAAGAAGCAAAACAACAAATAAACATATATTGTCTTTTACCCAGTTAGGTGTAAAAACAAGTAACTTTAAGTTACTAACCACCTAAAGGTTGATTGGGTTAGTTTCAAAGTATTTATACCTTTCTTAGTTTAGTGTTTTTGATTGTAACTAATAAATTGCCTTATGCATTTAATGGTAGAACCTAGATTAGATTAAGGGGCGATAGAATTGTAGAAAGTAATTACATTTTGATTTCTAGAATATTGTAATCTACTATAAAAATCTTTAATTACTATAGATATGAGTAATGAAAAGATTGATTCTGTAAGAAGATTTTGTAAGTCTCTCAAAGAAGGATTGGAACTCAATTCTAAATGAGGAGGGCCCCCTCAGAAGGAGTTGTAGTGAATATCCTGACCCTTCTTAGATTAAAGTGTGTTGTGTGAGTTGATTTCATTACTAGTTTGATTATATAAAGTGTGATGCATGTGTGACTCATAAGTGTGAATTTTTTTTGCATTCTATTATAATAATTTCCTTGTATATCTATATAATGAAATCAATATAAGTTCATTGTACTACAACCAAAAATTAAGTTAGCTTATAAATCAATAATACATATATAGGATTGACATATTTGAAAAGACTATGTACCTTAGGTTGATAATTAATGTTAAGCAGATTTAAGAATCTGGTATTAATTGGGTAATAAGTCTATCCAATATTATGGCATCATTATTAGGGAGGTTTTCAATTATTGGTTTCTAGATTAATTTTACTACTTTCATTTTCTGCTTTCTAAAGTAACTGTCCTGGTTTCATTTTCTGATTTCATTAGATAAATTTATTGCTTTCTAGAGTAACTTTCCTACTTTCATTAGATAACTTTACTACTTTATAGATATAAAATTTCAATTCCTGTTGTTTTGATTTCCGCATTCCTTCATTTTTTTCATTTTCTACATTATATTTCTGTTCATTTTGAAATAACCCCTGAAACACAAAAAAAACTAACCTTGTATGGAAAGGGATAGGATAGCTAAAGAAGTGGCTCAATGTTTATGCAAAGAGAAATAAATTTTCGAGGGATATTCTTACCAAAAAGGACACAAGTTGCTACCAAAAAATAACCACAAATACCTATAATAACTAAGAATCTTCCTAAAAATATACCATAAGCCAGAGGGCTCTTGAAGAAGGGAACACTACGAACCGAAGGAGGTAGCTTGCAAAAAAATTACTATTGACTTTGAAAGAGGAAATAAAAGTGAAAGAAGCATTAGTTGAGTTAGTAAGAAGAAATGAAGGGGAATAACAACACAAACCAAACACTCTAAAGATTAACATCAAAACAACATTCCAACAAGACTTTCTTGAACAAATCAAAGAATACTCAAGAGTCTTCAAACTTTTCATCTAGTGAAAAGACTATGGATCGACAGATAAATGTTTACTATTATGATAACCAAGGGATTGATACAAAATTTGAGGATATGATACTGAGTACCTTTGGTATCCATATCATAAAAAAACCATCATGAATGAAGAAAGAATTTGTAAAATATAACAGGGCTCTAGATAGTTACTTTTGAATTTTCTATTCCAGATGCAACAAGCATAACACAAATAAAAAATATCTTGCCCTCAACCTTGCCCAATTTTAGAGGTAAATTATTAGAAGACCTGGAAACATTTTTATTCAAGTTTAATATCTTATGTAGAAGCTATGAATATAGGTAGGATGCATAGAAATTGAAACTTTTCTTACCACCCTCAAAGACTTAGCACTTCGTTGGTTCATGGAACTAGGTAGTAATTCAGTCCACAATTGGGAAGACATGAAAAAGAAGTTTTTAGATAAGTATTAAGAGTATGGATGAGGAATAAATTATAGAAAAATTACACCTACAGGTTGACTCAAGAAGAGGATGAATCCTTGGAAGACTATGTTAAACGATTCATTTTCAGTGTACAAAAATTTCAAGTAAAGTGCACGAAGAGAAGAGCCTCTAAAACTCATCTTCTTAAAATGAGTCAAAGAATATTATCTAAAAGCTTTGGACCTAATGAGTGGGAGATATATCTCCCAAATGATATTTTTAGACATCAAAGAGCTATGCAAAAATTATTTTAGATCTATCATAAACAAAGTCTGGGGTAGTTAGCTTCCACTAGCAGTCACAAGTGGCATATCAAAATATGAAGTTAACATCCTGTTACAAGATATAAAATAAGATATCATTAGTCAATTAGCCACCCAACTAGATATCTTACACACTGTAGAGTAAAAAATACTCTACATTTTATTTTGAGTTTCAGTTGTGTGCTTCAAGTTTTGTCCCTACGCGTTTCGGTTCGAGGTAGTAAAGTTTGACACAAAGCACAGGTGCGAGCTCTTTTTCCCTAAATTTTGTCTAGGTGTCAAAGTTGTGCAGAAGCTACCAAGTGTCATTGGCCAAGACACATTTTATTATTTCTCTAAGTTACTCAGAATGTGCCATGTGTATAGTAGTAATTCAACAGAGCACGACAAGTGTTGACATCCACATTTCATATTGGCATCTGCATTTCAAATTTCTTTTGAGTTTCAAAAGCTTCTTTCAATAATATTTTCTTAGGATCAAGCAGAAGGCACTAAGTGACAACTGTGGAAGGCTTCAATATGTTTTTCTAAAAGCAATGGAAGATGCCACATATCCCTAGCTAAAGAAAGCGGAAGCCACCATGTGTCAACATCCAAAATATCTTCACTTTGTTTCATTGATAAGTAAAGACTATGGTGGGACTCGGGTTTTTGTTTTTAAAAGTCAACGGAAGCTACCAAGTGTCACCATCTATATGAATCTAAAATGAGTTCCAAATATTTCTACAGTTTTGCTAAAGATCAACGGAAGCCACCACATGTCCATAACTAAAGAAAATGGAAGCTGCCACGTGTTCTTTATTAAAGATACGCAAAAAGTGACACCTGTCCCTGTTACCTTTTTAAAGCTGCTCAGGTGAGAAGTGTGGTGGGTCCCATTTTCTATAAGTTATTAAAGTTTTGAAGCAGTGGACTATGACAAATGTTAAAGATGGAATGCTCTTGAGCAAGGACATATAAAGAGTATAAGTTACATGAAAAGTGCCGTGTGTCTTCGATAAGTGCCTCAAAAGCTACCAAGTGTCATTTTCTGATACCTTTTGAATAATGAGAAAGTTTTCAAGTAGAATAAGTGAAACACGCCAAGTGTCTTTGCATATTTCATAGTGGGAAGTGTCTTGTGTATCTATTTCATCCAATTAATTGTAGGGAGACAGAACATTTCAGATCCAAGAAATATCTTTTGTTAAACACTTCCAGTTCAGTTAGACCATTGGATTGGGAACGTGCAGGTAATCTAGAACTAGTCTAATGCTATAAATATGGGTGCAGAGGTACCAAAAGGGGATCATCAGAAGATAGAGAGAGTTTTTTGTGAGAAATTATTATCAAGAGTTTTAGACTTTTTTAGCTGTGCCCAGTAATATCATTTGCCTTTGTTCTATTTTCTTGAGTTAGAAAGTTTGTATAACTGTGCATGTTTCTGTGCCTTTTATGTGACTAGAAAATTAATAAGAAGACTAAGTTCTGTGCCTTATTGATATTTTTTGTGTCATTGCAAAATCATCTAAACTATGAGCCTTTGATCCTATCTATTCTTATCTTTTACATTGATCATGCCTTTTCTACTCTTTAATGTAATTGAATTTTAAAGATAGCTTCACTATGCTTAGAATTAAGGGTCAAATTAAATTCAAGCACATCACCATAGTTAGATTTTGCATTTGTGTTTCTATTTAATTCCTATCCTTTTCGTCATAATACACTTGAGATAAAGAAGAACCAGCTTCTTTAAAATCTAGAGGTCATTTCAGGTTACAAGTCCCACATTCCTGAAACTTCCCATTGTTGGTGTTAGAAATAACACAATTTTAATCATCAACATTTTTTGGCACACCCAGTGGGACTCCATCTTGAAGTTTCTTTCAAGACCATATGAACCAGAGAGCTACAAGGAGTTAGAGTTGTGGACCAGTAACAAGATCTCAATCTACTGTAAATCTAGGTATTCTTTTTCTGCCTTTGATAACTAGTCCAAGACAAAGAGTCAATCAGTTTATACCAATACTAAGATTAAATATGGGAGCTCCTATACCCCCAAGGAATTATGCAAGTTAGAACACTAGCAGTCCTTTGATTCTCCCAATACCACCAGCCACTTGGGATCCTATTCCAATAAATGCCTTGAAAGCTCTACCCAAATTCAGTGGGCAAGATTTTAAAACACCTAAAGAACATCTACAAGATGTGTCTGATGTTTATGCTATACATGTGGTCACACAACAGAATGTGGCTATAAGATTGTTAGCAGCTTCTTTTAAAGGAAAAGCTCTAGAATGGTACTGATCCTTCACTCCAAATACAATATCTACATGGGATCAACTTGGAGATCTTTTTTTGAAAGGTTTGAAGAAAAGGGTGATAAGTCTTCTTTGTTGCAACAATTGATTACTATCAAAAGGGCACCACAAGAAGCAATGACTGACTTCAATTCAATATTTCAAAATACTTAGGAAAGGATTCCTACTACAGTAAGACCATTACCATGTATGGCTATAGTATTTTATCTTAAAGCTTTAAATTCAGATATATCAGTAATGATTCAGTCACTTGGAGGTCAGACTCTTCTAGAGGCTTATGACTATGCAGTCAGAGCTGAATATAATTTAATGGATGCTGGAAAGTTGCCCCCAATGCCTCCCATGCCCATGTTTCTATAAATTATCTTACCTTTACCTCTAGAAGCCCCTAATCCTATAGTCCCACCTGTGTCTATGTACACATTTCCTCAACAACCTGCTAAAGAACTTGTCCCTGCCCAGTCATCTGAGATGGATGATATCCAAAACATCTTAAGGACATTTTTAAATGAGTTAATTAACATAAAAAAATATAAAAATCCTTATCCTAAACCCCAATATCAAGGTTAATAAGGAAATATATTTCCATCATAGCCAAACCAGTATCAGGGTCATCAAAGGCAAAGTAACTCTCAACCAACAAACCAAGTAGTTGTAGTCCCTACATCCTCACAGATTGTTCCTCCCAATCCAAATAGAGAGATCGTTCAAGGGCAAAATAATTATGAAGATGGCACCAATGCCTAGTGTTTTCCTTGTAATAATTCTCATACGCCCAGAGATTGTCCCATGGGTAATCTACAACAAAAGGTAGCAGAGCAAAGAAGAATGGATGGACAATTTGCAAGTACTTCTGACACTCAAGTCTACCAGTCCCCTGGTATGCAAAATTTAGTCCTGATGGCTTAGATGCAAGGGATGTCCTTACATCAAGAAGAAAAAATAGCCCCTAAACATGATTTGTTTTCATGGGTTGAAGATGAAGAGTCAATATTCTTGAATGAAGCTTCTACTTCCAAGAAACTAGTGGTGCAATCAGACTACTATACCAGATCAAAGAGAAGGATGATGGAATAGCCTAAAGTCAAAAATAGTGAAGTTATGGGACCTCCTCCATTTCAAAATCATCAAAACATAACTACTAGACAAGATGTGCCTCAGCCAGTGCAGAACCAAGTAGTTCCTGGACAAGTTCAAGAAAAAGCAAGGTACTCTTATTTTCCAAGAACCTAAACAATATGACCAGTGAATGTGGTGGATTAGCTGAAGAGAAACCCAACACATGTGTCAATGTGGGATATATTAACTATTCTTGAGCAAAAGACATTGTTACAAGAATCTCTACAAGGTCAAGCAGTGCCTAAAAATACTGGCACTAAAGAAGGACTTGCTGATAAAGAAAAGCTCAAGGACACAGTTCCTCTGAAGACAACAACCTTTGTAAACAATGCAACAGAGGTAAGTAAATCTAAACCAAAACCCTTCTATTTAAATCTGATAATTGGAAAGAAATGGTTGCATAATGTGATGATATACTTAGGGGCTAGTACTACAGTAATGCCTAAGCAAATCGCTGATGCTTTAAAAATAAAGTATGAGCCACTTACTAGAGGAGTCATGCAGTTGGATGGCAAATCAGTACAAACTATAGGGAGAATTAAACAACTCCTATTACAGTTATATACTTGCCCTAATATAATATTCAATCAAGATGTAGTAGGCACAAATATACCCCCTGTATTTGGCCTATGTTTATCTAGGGATTTCACAACCAAAATAGGAGGATATATGTCACTTGATTGGTCTCACCTCATCCTAAAAACAAAATATGGTTCAAAGATGAAAATACTATCTGAGCCATTATCTTATGATCACATCACCAATGAACCAACCTCAAAATTAGAGGCAGCTCATGCTATGCTAAATAAGGAAGAAAAAGTCTTTGTTGAAGAGTTGGGTAACTGGACTGAACATGACCAAATTGAGGAAAATAACTATTTGTTAGCTATGATGCATAGTGATCCATATGGAAATTATGACTCTATTGGTCTGGGCACTTTTGTCATTTTTGATGAAGACCATGAAATCCCAAATGTTTTAAGGGAAGAAACACCAACTACTCAAGAATCTGAAAAAGAGTCAGAAATTTGGACTTTAAATTTTGATGGGGCTAGAAGTAAAAGTGGTGCTAGAGCAAGAATTTGCCTTGTTGCTCCAAATGGGGAGAAAATTTTAAGAGCTATCCATTTCCAATTTGCTTATACTAATAATGATGCTGAATATGAATCCTTAGTACATGGGCTCATATTAGCCAAGAAAAAGGGGGTAAAGAATCTGATAGTAAAAGAAGATTTAGAATTAGTGGTGAAACAAATTAGGGATAAGGTAATAGCCAAAAATGTAAGGATGAGATCCTATAGACACATAATTTGGGACTTAATAGAAGATTTTGAAGCTTTCAATATTGAAGTAGTTCCTAGAACCCAAAATTTTGAAGCTGATAGGATGGCACAAATTGGCTCAAAGTTTGATCTAGTAACTGGCCTATTAGTTAACAATGAGTCAGTAAAAGTTATAGTAAGGCCAACTATCCCAGACAATGATGAGAATTGGCAAGTATTTGAAAATGATTCTTAGGTACTCTCATTCTTGCAAAAATCACGAGAATTTGTTGATCAATTGCAACCAAAAATTGAAGAGGCATATGGAGACCAAGTTATAAAATTAAAGAATAATAAGCTTCCCAAAGGTTTGATCACTTTAGAAAACTTATTTGATCCAGAAGATGTAAGCCTAGAGAAGAAAAGGTTCCAAGTAAATAAAGTAGATTATTCTGAAATAGAGGTGAGTGAAGGGAGAAAATTAAAAATTAGAAATTCTGCAACTCAAGGGAAAAGGGAAAGACTAATTGACTTATGCAAAAGATATGACAAAGTCATAGCTTGGAGCTATGAAGACCTTCATGGATATAATAGAGACATCATTCAACACATAATAGAATTGACTGAAGGATCTAAGCCAGTCAGACAGAAGCAGAGGCTAGTAAATCCAAGGATTGAATCTATAATGGTGGATGAGTTGCAGAAACTTTTAGATTCTAAAATATTTTTTCCAATAAAACACTCAACCTAGGTATCAAATCTAGTGCCAGTCAGGAAAAAGAATGGTGACATAAGACTTTGTGTAGATTTTAGAGACTTGAATAGAGCATCTCTAAAAGATCACTATCCCTTGCCCTCTATGGAACAAATTCTACAAACTGTGGCTGGATCAGAGATATTTTCCTTGCTAGATGGTTTCTCTGGATACAATCAAATTTGGTTGGCTAATGAAGACCAATAC
This sequence comes from Torreya grandis, assembly GCA_037957365.1. Classification (NCBI taxonomy): domain Eukaryota; kingdom Viridiplantae; phylum Streptophyta; class Pinopsida; order Cupressales; family Taxaceae; genus Torreya; species Torreya grandis. Next base: position 1,395,839 of record JARHVA010003828.1, on the reverse strand, counting down.
AAGACTACTTTTACTACCAAATGGGGAACATTTGCATATGCTAAGATGCCATTTGGCTTGTCAAATGCTAGAGCCACTTTTCAAAGAGCTATGGATGTAGCATTTGGGGAAATTATAAATAAAATCATTCTGATTTATCTTGATGATCTTACTATTTTTTCTAAGAATATTGTTGATCATTTTGATCATTTAGAATCTATTTTTAAGAAATGTCAAGAATTTGGAATATCCTTGAATCCTAAGAAATGTATCTTTGCTATACCTCAAGGCAAATTATTGGGACATATAATATCTAAAGAAGGAGTTTTTATAGATCTAGAGAGAGTTGCAGCCATAACGAACTTGCCCTTACCAATAAATAAGAAAGTAATTCAATCTTTTTTGGGGAATATTAATTTTTTCAATCAGTTCATATCTGACTTTGCAGGCTTAGTAAGACCAGTGACACTCTTGTTGAAAAAAGACCTAGTTTTTAAGTGGACTACAGAAGGAAGGCAAGCCTTTGAAGAGGTCAAGAAAGCAATTTCAACAGCCCCAGTACTTAGAAACCTAGACTTTTATAAGCCTTTTGTAATTTATGTCTATGGAGGAGAGCTCAGTATTGCTGCTGTTCTAACATACAAAGATGATAGACAGGAGGGAGAGCATCTAATAGCCTTTTTCTCAAGGACTCTTAGGGAATATGAAACTAGATACAACTTTATGGAGAAACACACATATGCTATGGTAAAAGCCCTCAATAAATTTAGGCATATAGTATCAGGAAGTAAGATTCTGATACTCATGGCTCACCCAAGTGTCAGAGAATACATTATGGAGGGTAAAATTATTGAAAAAAGAGCAAACTAGATAACAAAGATCCTTGAATATGATGTAGAGGTCAAACCCACTAAGTTAGTCAGAGGTAGGGGGTTGTGCCAATACATGACTCAAGAGCTTGAAAAGATGATACCTGAAGAACCATATTTAGAAATGGAAAAGGAAACTATATTGAGGATACAAGAGGTTGATTAGAACTCCTGGGTCACAAACAGGATTCATTTTATGAAATATGGGATTTACCCAAGAGAACTCCCTCAAAAGAAGAAGAGATACTATAGGATGCAAGGGGTCCATTTTATTTTAATTGAACAAGTTCTTTTTAAAAGAAATTTTGATGGCAAACTTTTAAGATGCATAGAGAAAGATGAGGCTAAGAAAATAATGCATGAAATGAATCATGGAGTCTCAGGTGGACATTTTTCTGCAAAGACCACAATTATAAAGATAAGTGAGGTAGGTTATTTCTGGACTACTTTATTTACAGATTGTTATCAACTGGTTAAAAATGTCAATCTTATCAATATTATGTGGAGATGAGAAGGAATGCAACAATGCCTCTTAGTCCTATAATTGTTGATGAACCTTTTACTCAATGGGGTCTTGACTTCATTGGAATGATAAATCTAGTGTCTAGTATGGGTCACAAATGGATTCTAACTACCATAGATTATTTCACTAGATGGACTGAGGTAGTGCCACTTAAAGAAGCAATAGAAAATTTGATACTAGACTTTCTAGGGAGTATCACTACTCACTTTGGGGCTCCTCACACCATAATTTTAGATAATGCTAAAGCATTTTTAGGGTCTAAAGTATTTGAATTTGCATTAAAGCATGGAATATATCTGAAAAATTCATCTAATTATTACCCTCAAGGTAATGGTTTGGTAGAATCAACTAACAAGAACCTAATTAGACTCACAAGAGAATAGGGGCTGATCATCACAAGGAGTGGCATAGAGTGCTTAATATAGCACTGTGGGCTGATAGAATTACACCTAAGTAGGTGATGAAAATGTCCCCATATGAATTGGTCTATGGCAAGCTTGCTAGAATACCTCTAAGCTTGGAGATTCCTACTCTCCAACTGATAAAATAGATTGAAATTGAGGAAAATGGCCCCATACATGTCAGACTTGCTAAAATTTTGGAAGTTTAAGAAAAGAGGGATGCAACACATGATTCATTAATAAAACATCAGAAAATAACTAAAGATTGCTTCTATAAAAGGACTTCAAATCCTCATTTTGAAGTAGGTTCAATTGTTTTGAAATGGAATGCAAGAGCTGCCAAGCTGAGCTAACACACTAAATTTGAAGCATTATGGACTGGCCCCTATAAAATTCATGCATGTAAACAAAAAAATTTGTTTGAGCTAGAAACAATGGAAGGCAAACCTAAAGAGATTCTTGTGAATGGGATCCACTTGGAACATTTTAGTTAAGCTGTGTCTCTAATGTATTATAGTTAGATAGTTCCCCTTTCCTTATTACTTTGTTTTCCCATTTTTCTTTCTCGCTCTTTCTTTTAAATAAGTGTTCTTTGAACACGTAGCCGTGGCTCAGAGTCTTTTTCAAAATTTTCAAGTTCTTTGAACACGTAGCCGTGGCTCAGAGTCTTTTTCAAAATTTTCAAAACTCTCAACACATTAAATATCTCCCAAATCCTTAAATTCCCCAAGGTACCTTGCGCAACCACTTTCATGACTTGTCTAACTCGTTGTTCCATGAAGAATTCATAAGATTTGCTAACAATTATCTGATTTTAATGCCATTTTTGAGATTTGATGGGTCATTATGTACCCCATAACAAGAGTTAAAGCTTAAAAGTGTCTCAAACATTCCTACGTCTACTAAAAATCCTTATTACCTGCAATTTTTAGTTCATAGTGAACCTGCTTAGTGAAAGTGCCTTCCTTATTGCAAAGCTCCATACATGTTACCACAATTCACTATTTATAAGTATAGATATAGATATTGAGGGAGCACAGTCTTCGTAATAAGGGTCTAGGATTTACGAATCCATTAATAAGTTTCTTACAAGCAAATCATATGCTTTAGCCCCTGCACAACCTTTAAAAACTTATCCACAGACTATAGTCCCTAAAGTTGGATATGCAAACGACCCAACAAAGGTGAAATATTTTGCAGACGAAATCATGGACCCAATTCTTCAAAAGCCTAGTAAAAATCTTAGAGAAGGGGCACATCAAAGGTGTATTCAAAGGGCCAAGGTTGGATAATATGAAACATTCACAATGAGGATATAGACTTCTCAGCTGGCATAATTCATTATCCCAAGTGTATATCTGTGCCCTGACTTGGTTGAAATATGCTCCAAATTATTTCATGCACCCTCAAATACCATACAATAGGGTCCATTCATGGTGTAAATTACACAAAAGGCTATCAGAGACATGTTGGCCCTATATCATGACAAGACAACCATGTTTCCCACTATTGCCAAAATGTAGAAAATGTGGGCAAATGTCAATAATCAATTGAGGTTTTTGAAATCAAAATTGCAATTAGGTGATGATGATACCATTGTGTCGACACTGCTAATAGCAAGAGCACAATTTGCACAAGCCATTCAAGAAGCACTTTCTATGATGTCATTCATTTTTAGAATGAAAGATGATTTAATTGTCTATGAAGAACAAATGGCCATCCTCTTCAGATTAAAAACTATTGACAAGACTCATGAGTATCAATTGGATTTCTCTGAGCAGATTGCATATTCAATGGTTGAACAACTCACCTAGTTTAAATCTAAATGGATTTTTAGGTATTCTTCTTATATATTTCACCTTATGTTGTATCAAAACTCTGGCATCTTTTCCCAACACATGCATCTAAATATGTATGAGCCAAGCTTCAATCTACATAGAACCACTCCTGTGTCTGCATGGACACATATCTTGTCCAAAATCAGTGACCCATATGAATTTTGGGAATTTTTTGTTACCCATGCTTTTTGTCATTTGAGCCCAGAACCAATTGTAAATAGACTGTTTCCAAGTGTCTCAAGCCTTATGACCAATTGCACTATTCCTTGTGATTACTTTTTTGGATCCGATCATACTATTATTAGAGTCCATGGTTTTAGTGGGGAACCAATTTTTCTACCTAAGATTTTGACCTTTAGGTTAGCATTCTTAGAGGTCACCAAACAGGTGTCTATGGTAGATAATGAATATGGCTCTGGGAAGAAAAAGAAGAAAATGTATGATGTTCCATGGGTAACAAAAAACATGGCCCTAGAAGTTAGAGATGCTGAGATCATGTTGCTAAGAAAGCTAGCCTTCCTGGGTTTCTCTTTACTTAAAGATAAATGGGGACATGACTCAATGGTTTCTACTAGAATAATAAGGTTGCTACTAGAATTATGCATGAGGGCCGTCCCTTTTGGGAAAATAGAAGAAATCCTAGGGAAGATATTCCTAATTTTTATGTAGAATTAACAAATTTGCCCCTTCAAGAAGATAGGCCATGGGAAAAATTTTATGTTAGGCAAAGGGATTTTGATCCTAAAGTCATAATGACTTTTGATTTAAGAAGAGCATTAAAGAACAAAGACTAGAACATTGAGAAGATAGAAGCCTATTAGAGATATAGGCAAGAGATTTGTTAGACAACTCACTCTTTTGGAAATGTGGATTCAAATGAGAAATAGGAGGAACTCTGGGATGAATGTCATCTATCTCCTACCTCTAGCCCTAATACAAGCAATTTATAGACACAGGGTGGAGAGCCAGAAGCCAGAGCAAAATCTAGTCAAACATTACAGACCCCAGGGCAAACCTCAGCTACTGTAGCTATAACTATTTGGCCCTAATCTCTCAGTGCCATTGAAAAATAAAAGAGTATGGTATCTTCACCACCAAAAGCTTCTCCATCAGCATCAGCCCTTGGGGTTCCTAGTTTTACACAATCACCACTAGCAGTAGTGGTAAATGTTGAAAAGAAAGAAGCACAGCCAGAAGAAGAAACACCAAGGAAACATAAGAGGCTGTGTTTTCAACTTGATTCAGAGGAGAGAGCAAAACCTTCACAACACCAACCATAGAGTACTTTAGTTTCTCCTCAGGTGAGTGTTGTTCCTCCTTCTTCCTCTCAATCTCTCTCTCCTCCTATAGGGGTGATGATTCCATCTGGCCAAATAATTTCCACTGCCACCTCTACTGTGCCCATTTCTCATTTTGTCCCATCTATCCATACTCAAGCCATATCATTGCCTCATTTCCCCCCCTCTATACTAAAGAAAGTACCTCCTTAGATTGCCCCTAGCCAATATTTGGCTATTCCATATGGCTTGCCACAAGGTTATCCTTTTGCGGGTGGGGACATTGCCTCTCTTTCTACCTTCCAAACTAAAGCAGATACTGCTAAGAAGGCTAGAGAAGCCAGGATGGAGAAAAAGAGGATGAAAAATAATAAAGCCTTGGCTACACCACATATGAGGTCACAATTTGACCCAATACAACAACAACTAATGGTGACCCAATTGTCACCTAATATAGTCAAGCTAAATGAGCAGATGCAGCCTGAAGATTACATAATGAATGCAGTGGCAATAGATATGTCACTTTTCAGACCCCAAGATAAGGTTGAGCTACTAAATGAATCCACTTCTATAGTAGCTGAGGATTATTTGAAAATATCAAAGAAGCTATAAAAGATGGAGGTTGATCTAGCCCAAGAGAAGGCAAATTGTAGTAGTTTGACTATAAAAATCAATACCAAAAATAACGAAATAGAGAGTCTAAACAAATAGTTGCAAGATACTATTTCTCTTCAGACTCACTAGGCTATTCATTCCCAAAATGATTCTTTAAAAGTAGATCTAATGCAAATGAAAGATGTAGTGACAACCTTAAGGCGGGAAAAGGTAGCATTTCAAGAAAAATTAGAGGAAAGCCTAATACTAGTCACTCAACTTCAATAGAAGCTGTTGAATGAGCAGAATAATACCGCTGCAATACATGCCTAACTTCAAGCCAAGAAATAAATGACATAATAGTTGACACTTGAGTTGGCTAATAGGCCAAAGAATATAGGAGTTTTGAATCTAGTTAAAGAGCTTTATGTATCAATATGGAAAATAATCTCTGAGGAGATTACTTAGCTCAGACCCTCTTTAACCTTTCTGCTAAATGCACAAAAATTGTGCAAAAAGGTGGAGACTTCAGTTGAAGCCACTCTATCCATTGTCTCTTTGAGAGTGTTTGACTCTCAAATGCTGCTACAAAAGCTATATGATGTAACTGATGGAACATTATCAGCAGTAGGGATTAGTGACAGAATGATTGCTACCAAAAGAGTGAATGAAGTTCTCAATTGTAATTTTGTAGCAGTTAAATGTGAGGAGCTTCTATATGTGGTGAAAGAAGGAATCAAAGACATGAAACGACACATTGAATATCTGGTGCAATTGGGTCTTCCCTCTCCTTTTCTTGATAGCAATATGGTGTTGATGATTGATGAGATTAAACCTTTGTTGTTATCTAGGCAAAATGATCAGGTAGTCTTTTAGGGTTTAAGAGATGATTCATTAGTTCCTAAAGTGAAAGCTATTTTGATTCCCATTTCCTAGCTTGAATTTTAATTGAAGGCTGCAGTTCATATTTTGTATAATTTTTCACACAAGAAGATCATTAACCTTGATTTGGCCTTCAACGAATTGCAAACTAAGCAGGGATTATCTGATGATGAGTGGTCTATTTATCAGATAGCTTTACTAAAGTTGTGATTTTTGTTATAGTTTTTATACATTATTTGGATTCTTTTTGATCAAGCTCAAAAGTCCTTAGGGTTACCAAGAACTGTAGAGTAAAAAATACTCTACATTTTATTGAGTTTCAATTGTGCGCTTCAAGTTTTGTCCCTACGCATTTCGATTCAAGGTAGTAAAGTTTGACAGAGAGCACAAGTGCAAGTTCCTTTTTCCCTAAATTTTGTCTAAGTGTCAAAGTCACACGAAAGCTACCAAGTGTCATCAATTGAGACACATTTTATTATTTCTCTAAGTTGTTCAGAATGTGCCATGTGTCTAGTAGTAATTCAACAGAGTGCGACAAGTGTTGGCATCTACATTTCATATTGACATCCATGTTTCAAATTTCTTTTGAGTTTTGAAAGCTTCTTTCAATAAGCTTTTCTTAGGATCAAGTAGAAGGTGCCAAGTGGCAACTATAGAAGGCTTCAATATGTTTTTCTAAAAGAAATGGAAGACACCACATATCCCTAGCTGAAGAAAGTAGAAGCTGCCATGTGTCAACATCTGAAATATCTTCACTTTGTTTCATTGATAAGTAAAGACTGTGGTGGGACCTAGGTTTTTGTTTCTAAAAGTCAGCAGAAGTTGCCAAGTGTCACCATCCGTATGAATCTAAATGAGGCCCGAATGTTTCTACAGTCTTGCTAAAGATCAACAGAAGCCACCACGTGTCCATAACTGAAGAAAATAGAAGTTACCACATGTTTTTTGTTAAAGATACACAAAAAGTGACACCTATCCCTGTTACCTTTTTAAAGCTGCTCAGGCGAGAAGTGTGGTGGGTCCCATTTTTTGTATGTTGTTAGAGTTTCAAAGCAACGGACTATGACAGATGTCAAAGATGGAATGCTCTTGAGCAAAGACATATAAAGAGTATAAGTTATGCGAAAAGTGCTGTGTGTCTTTGGTAAGTGCCTCAGAAGCTGCAAAGTGTCATTTTATGGTACCTTTTGAATAATGAGAAAGTTTTCAAGTAGAATAGGTGAAACATGCCAAGTGTCTTCACCCGTTTCATAGTGGGAAATGAATTGCAGGGAGATGAAATGTTTCAGATCCAAGAAATATCTTTTGTTAGACACTTCCAGTTCAGTTAGACCGTTGGATTGGGAATGTGCAAGTAATCGAGAACTAGTCTGATGCTATAAATATGGGTGCAGAGGTACTAGAAGGGGATCATCAAAAGATAGAGAGAATTTTCTATGAGAAATTGTTATCAGGACTTTTAGACTTTTTTAGCTGTGGCCAGTAATATCATTTGCCTTTGTACTATTTTCTTGAGTTAGAAAGTTTGTATAATTGTGCATAAATATGTGCCTTTTATGTGACTATAAAATTAATAAGAAGACTAAATTCTATGCCTTGTTGATATTTTCTATGTCATTGTAAAATTATCTAAATTGTGAGCCTTTGATCCTATCTATTCTTATCTTTTACATTGATCATGCCTTTTCTGCTCTTTAATGTAATTAAATTTTAAAGATAGCTTCACTATGCTTAGAATTAAGGTTTGAATTAAATTCAGGTGCATCACCATAGTTAGATTTTCTTTCATTGCATTTGTATTTCTATTTAATTCCTATCCTTTTCCTCATAATACACTTGAGATAAAGAAGAGCCAGCTTCTTTAAAATTTGGAGGTCGTTTCAAGTTACAAGTCCCACATTCCTAAAACTTCCCATTGTTGGTGTTAGAAACAATGCAATTCTAATCATCAACACACACAAGGCAAAAACAAGCAACCTTGGATCAATCTTTGACCATCTATTATATAATAAAAAGAATATAGGCTATAGGTGTCATGAGATTCAGACTAAAGTAGCTAACATCATAGTTGAAAAATTAGAAATAGTAGATTTACACGCTATAAGAGATGGGGACCAAGTTTTTTATGTTGCACAAAGAAAACCATGGGTTCAATGACTATATTATCTAGATATGGGACAAAATCTATCTTTTGCAAATTTTACATTTTTTAATTCATAATTTACAAATACTACTTCCAATTGGACTAGTCCATGGATGAATGTCCCACCTTCTAATCCTAGTTGGTAGCCATCTTAAACAAGTTACCCCTCACTTCCTATCAACCTCCACAAAATGTATTCCCACCTTAGATACAAGCTTAGTAGCCACCCCAAGGCCCACCTCTTGTAAATTAGTGGTAGTAGCCCTAGAGACCCAATCAACCCTGGGAAAATTATTAGGAAAGATTCCCTTCATAGTAGCAATAATAACCTCCTACTCTTATACCTAATAAATGAGCTACACCCAAGCTTAATTAACTCCCTATCTAACCCATATCAAATCTTGTAAACAAGTTAGTGCAACTGACATTCAATACTAAATTTGTTCAGTACCTAGTATATACGGTGAACATCAATGAAATTTACCTAAATTTAAGAAGAGTTCTACCACCTCCAGTCCCACCCATGATAATGAAATCAGCTCAAAAAGCTCTAGAAGATCATACTAACCCACCTTCATCACCATAAGAACTTTCTAAACCAGTAAATAAAGCTACTGATGAAGCAACCCTACTATTTCCATAATGTCTTAACCTTCAACGTCATATAACTAAACCTAAATTTGACTTCATAAGACAACTCAAGAATCTTTGTGTTAAAATTCCTCTCTTCCAGGTCATCAAGGATGTGCTTATATATTCTAAAGCTATAAGAGACCTATGTCTACATAAACTTGGAAGGAAGAAGAAGGATCTCAATATAGTGCATGTTATTGGCCAAATGATAGATATTATGCTGAGAAACATCTCACCAAAGAAATATTCAGATCTAAGATGCCCAATAGTAAGAGTCTAGATCCATGACCAATAGTTGTCCAATACATTAAAAGGCCTGGGGGCTACAATAAATATAATGACAATTGAAATCATGAAAAAATTATAGTTGAATAATATTAATCCCACATCTACAATGATATAAATAGCTGATAAGTCTACAATTAGACCAAAAGGAGTCATTGAAGATCTTGTCATTACTATAGATTTTTGGGAGTATCCTATAGATTTTATTATGTTACAAGTAAAGTCTAATTTAGGTGGATACCCTCTCATTTTAGGATGACCTTGGTAGCTTGGCTTACCGTAATAGATGCCTTCATCATCTATAAATCAGATAACATGTTGATATCTAATAAAAACCACACTAAAAAGTTAGTTCTCTATACTCTAGCACAACCATCTTTGGAACTAGAGCATACATTATGGGTTGAAAAATATGAGACAAAACAGCCTCCCTTGATTCTTGTATTTACCATAGACCATGCATGCACCTTAGCTGATAAAAATGAAGATACAATTCTCTAAAATGTTTTCTAGAATAATTACTAGATTAATCTTGAAGATCCCAACAACCTAAAATGCATAAAGTGCCCATTTGCCAACCTCTGAGAAGAAGATAAATCTGCTGCATCTATACAAGAAACATTCCTTCAGTTGTTAGCTTATATCTGCAACCAAACTAGATCCATTAGCAATTTATAAATGATGAAAGTACTCGTAAAGTAAATTGAAATTTTTTCAAGAAAAACATTGCTTATTAATAACAAGTTGGAGTCAAATGAAAAAAGTGCCTAGTTAGTATGTTGCATGCAAACCAACATGATTTTGAATGGAATTATGAGGATATGTAAGGAATTAGCGTAGAAATATGCACACATCACATCTATATAAAAGAGGAGTACCAACCAATTAGACAACCACAACTTAAGATAAATCTAGCTCTTAGAGAAATAGTCAAAGTGGAACTGCAAAAACTCCTGATCGCTAGATTTATATATCCTATCTCAGCTAGTGAATGGGTTTCACCATTGGTAATTGTACCAAATAAAAATGGAGGGTGACATGTTTTCATATATTATAAGGAACTTAATACAACAACCAAAAAGGATCATTTTCCTCTACCATTCATTGATCAGGTATTGGACACACTAGTAGAGACAAAATATTTTACCTTTCTAGATGGCTTCAGTGGTTATAACTAGATTAGAATTACTCCTAAGGACTAGGATAAGACTACCTTCACTTGCCCTTGAGGTACTTATGATTATGTTGTATTACCTTTTGCATTTTTCAACACTCCTGTAATATTTTAGAGGGCTATCTTGAGTATCTTTTCAGATCTGGTCAATGAATGTGTAGAAATCTACATGGATGACTTCATTATCTATGAAAAAATATTTGATGAGTGCTTAAAGAACTTGAATAAAACACTGCAACACTGTTATGGGAACCATTTGTATTTAAGCCATAAGAAATACTACATGCCAATGATAGAAGGCATTGTCTTAGGCCGCCATGTATCTACTAAATGAATCAATGTTGACTTTACAAAAATTATCATAATAAAAAAATTGATTGTACCTCAAAAATAGAAGGATGTCAGGCATTTTCTAAGACATGTTGGTTACTATAAAATATTTATCAATTTTTTTAGAAAAGTAACATCACTATTGTTTACTCTCCTGAGTAAAGATACTAAATTCATATTGACTCTTACCTGTGATGCAACCTTCAAACAATTAAATAAATTATTGACCACCACCTTAGTTTTGCATGATCTTGATTGAAAATTTCCCTTCCATATTCACAAAGATGCTTTAGATACTACTTTAGGATTTGTACTAGGTCAAAAATATGAAGCACTCAACTATGTCATATATTTTGTAAGCAAGAACCTAAAAGTAGCATAATTAAATTACACGGTCACTAAAAAATAATTTTTGGTAGTAGCCTATGCTATCAACAAGTTCTATCACTACATAATAAGGTACTAAGTATTTGTTTATATAGAGCATGCAACCATTAGGTACCTTATGAACAAACCAACTATCTCAGACAGAGTGATAAAATAGCTACTCTTATTACAAAAATTTGATCTAACTATCATAGATAAGCCTAGTAAGGACAATGTTGTGACTAACTTCCTATCATGACTATAATCCCCTCAAGAGGATACCATAGTGGATGACTCATTTCCAAATGAGCACCTATTCTCCATCACCCTTACCATACCTTGGTATGCTAATATTGATAACTACCTTGTAACATGGTTACTTCCATAACACTTCCTCTTTAAACAAAAAAGAGATTTGATTCAAAAAAGTGGTAGGTATTCCTGGCTATCCATATTTCTTGTCGATACTGGGCCTAAATCCATCATTATAAGATGTCTAAGAGAAGATGAAATTTTAGACATCCTCAAAGCTTACCGTGATGAACCTTGTGGAGGGTACTTTGTAGCCAAATGTACAGTGGTACAAATATTGAATACAAGGTATTATTGGCTTTCACTCTATAAAGATACAATAAGGTATACAAATCATTGTGATAGATGTCAATGTATGGGGAGACCCACATGTTTATATGAAATGTCTTTGTAGCCTCAAATGGTGCTTGAACCATTTGACAAATGGGGCCTAGATTTTGTAGAACCTTTTGATCTAAAATCAAATAAAATAGAATACATCCTTATATACATTGATTATGTCACTAAATGGGTGGAAGTAAAGGTTCTTACACACCCCAAGGATGAAAAGGTGGTAGCTTTCCTCTATGAATAAATATTCATAGGATATAGTGTGCCATGATAGATAGTCATTGATCAAAGACCATAATTTACTTCTATTTTAATTATCATCCTGGTCCAATAATATGAGATTAGGTATAAGAAATCAACTCCATATCATCCATAGTCCAATGGACAGGTGAAAGCCACCAATAAGGAGTTAGAATTTTTTTTGACCAAGAATGTTAGTAAGTCCTGTAAGGATTAGGAAGCTAAACTTCCTAAAACTGTTTGGACATACAAAATCATGTGGAAGACCACTACAGGCTTCACCTTATATGAGTTGGTCTATGGAAAGAAAATTGTATTACCAATTGAATTTGAACACAAGACCCTACAAACAACATCAAAACTTGGAATGGATATATCTGAAACATAGAAAAAAAGACTTATGTAACTTAATGCCTTAGATGAGTATAGACAATAGGCATTAAAAAATATAAAACTTATACAACAATAGTGGATTGGATGGCATGATAGGTATATTAAGATCAGATAATACAATGCAGGAGATTGAGCACTTCTTTTTGATTCAAAATATAAGGATCACAAGAGCAAATTCCAGACCAAATGACTTGGTCCATTTGAGATTGAGCATATTCATGACAATAGAGCAGTGCAACTTTAGACCATTGATCTAGTAATATTCTATCTACTAGTCAATGGACACATGCTAAAATTATACTAAAAACCACTCACTTAGGAGAAATTTACCAAGCACGTATGCAAGCAATTATAAAATGGATTCAATGATATACTGGATCAACATGATGTGTCACCAGCCACAGGGAGAAATATCCAACAAGTAGATGAAGGAGAGGAGGACATTCTAGCCCTCCTTTACCATGAAGACTGAGATCTTCACCTAGTCCTTGACTATTTAAACTCATAGTTGGCATGGCAAAGACCTAGAATAAACATTCTACAGTGGGCAACAATTAGAATCATAAAACAAATCCAATAATAAAAAATCTTTTAGGTATTATTGATAGTTTTTGGGGAGAAAATCAACTTGATGGCTACATAGAACTATAAAAAAGGGCTTAAATAGAAAACTAGCTTACTAGCTATTTAGGGATAAAACAAAAAATGTATAACATAAAATTATTTTGAGTAAAATTGCTTATCTTATTATAACACATCTTTCCTCTTATTTGCTGCTAGCTTCAATCTTTAATAGCTATGGGTTCAATTTTTTTGCTATGGACAAGAAATAACTTTGAAAAAAGGGGTTGTAGGTACCCCTAGAGTTGTTGAGGGCATCTTCATAACTACTATAGGCACTTTTGTCAATGAAAGAATTCCTCCACCTATGAGCTATTTTGAAGTTGCTGAAGGCACCTTTATTATCATTGGGCACAATTTTTCAATGGCTACAAGTTCAAATTATAGTTATTAGAGGTATATCCTAACCCTTATACACCTCTCTAGTTATTGTAAACTAATTCCTCTCAAACTATGAGCTATGTTTTTAGCTATGGGTTATTAAGAAATTCATGGAAGACACAAAATAAGCTAGAGGATTGAATAAATATTAGAGTAGAAACTTCAAGCATTGTTAAGGAATGACCATACTCTTGAATAATAAAGTAAGTGCTACAACAAAGACATATACTTCCAATATCTATTTTGAGTGTTGCAGACCATAATTTATGGCTATAAGGACACAAAAGAACTATTCTTAGCTTCTAGTCACTTCATGAAAAATAATTTTACTATGTAAATAAAAGAGATCTAGGATATTTTATAGAGCAAAGGTCTCAAGTTTGATAAACCAGTTGATTGTCAAATTAAAAGTTCACTAAACAAAGATTCCATCAACAAACATCATCATTCACTGACAAAAGAAAAATAAGCCATCAATAGGCTCATAGAAAGGATATCAAGAGAAAAAAATGTCATCACCCACCCTCCTCCATATTCATAAAGGATCTAACTTGGATAACAAACAAAGATCTACTGCAACCACCTTGTGGAAGAATAGAAATAGTCTTTCATACCACTATAAGACCACTGCTTCAGTCTCTTGTAGGTCATCATGATTGCATGCAGGTTGATAAAGGCATAATTAAAGGACAAGATACTATGATCACATAATTATCCAAGGGTAATAATACATCACAATCATGAATACCAAGAAAATAATTGCATGAAAAAACAAAAAGCTAAGCTTCCATTCTAGTAATCACTCACATGTAGATTTCATATGCCACAACCCTAGGAACAATTGGTTATAAAGGTATGGTGTATCTTTTAGTCATAGAAAAATACTTTATTTTTTAATATAGCATGTATTATATTAAAAAAAGAAAATCTAATTATTAAAACATCATTCATCAAGTCTTGTCATGAGCTATGCCAAATCACCACTCATACCTTCATAATGACCCTATCATATCTCTTTGCATCCTACATGTACCACATCATTTGAGGACAAGTGAGACTTCATGTAAGGGGAAGAATGCTATGGACAATCAATCATAAGCACTTTAGAATAATTTATGCATGTGGATTGAAAGCCCATGATTACATCATAATTGCATCAATATTTGATAGGGGAAAACAATAAATTTTATTGTTTTCAACTTCAAGATCATATATCATTCAAACAAAGACCTAAGCAAGACATTTTGCAACCTGCAACCAAAACTACCATTATTAAAGAAACTTGCTTTGCTACAAGCAAAAATTTGAAGGTAAATTAGGTGTTTTGAAGAAATATTTGTTTGAAAAATTCAATAGGAAGATAAAATATCCATAATGGAAGGTTTAATAGTGAGAAGGGAACCCTTAGACCATAGACAGTTACAAAGAGACCTAGACAGTTGGGCCATCTTCAACAAGGTTAGATGGGCTACCTATTTTGAGAAACTATGACATTTTTTAAAACATCTTACTAAAAAATTTTCAAGGTCTTTTATAGGAGAACAAGCAGCAATATTTAGCATCACATTTCCTATTACATAAGAACTAGTAAGCCAAGTTACTAGGTTGCCAAGAATAGGGGGAAATTGAGAAGAGAAACCTAATGACAAACTAGCTAGACAAAGTTTTGTCAAGATAATGAAAGGCTAGTGTTAAATAATAGAGGTGTAGAGAGACTAAATCTACCTCCATTATAAAGAGAAGTGGCCTCATATATCATCAAATATCTGACATGTGAAGGAAAGTACTCTAGGACTATTAATGTCTCAAAACACTTATGAAATATCCTAAAGAAAATGTGAATACCAAAGCGGGGTAGATAAATATTTGTATCATCATTATCTAATTTAGTTGTTGGTTAAACAAGGAATAAGAAATACTAGACTTGACCTTACCTAGGAATAGTTTCTAACCCTAAAGATTGGTGAACCTCAGCAAGAGAAAGAAAATAATGAGGGGGAATCTCTCAAGGGATAGGTCCAACAAAAAACTAAGAGGATACTACATGCACTAGTATAACTAGTCAACCCATAGCCACTAAATTTTCACCTATAGTTGCTATGGGTAAGAGAAGACAAAGACAATTAGTGCTATTTCCTAAGGACATGGAGGAGGAAAGTCCACCAAAACAAACCAGGTAGAATATTATTTCTCCTACTATTCTAACTATTTAATCATAAAACATATATTCTTACACCATGGCTCCTTCAAAAGGAGAAGTTCTTCCATCACTGATTACATAGGAAGAGTAGGTTTTTATAGTTCCCCCTCCTAAAAAGAAAAATAAGACTGAAAGGAAGAAGCCCTTTTCATCAAAGAGAAAGAGACCTCCTCCTAGGAGATCTCATATAATTAAAAGACAAAAGACAAACCTAACATCCTCACCTATAAACATTAGTGAGGATGAAGGGAAGAAGAAGGAACCCATAATTTGTAAGACCTCTGATGGGTTTCAAATAACAAAGTGGTCTACTGAAGAAGAGTCTATAAAGGAAAAAGAAATGCAATCACCTAAGCAACCTAAATTTATAGAGAAAGACATGGATCTACTCAAACAAATAGAGTATACAGAAAAAAACTAATAATATCAGATCAACCTATAAAATAAGAAGAATTGCTTGAAGAAATCACCATGAAAGAAACAACAAAGCAAGACACAGTTCCTCATGACCAAGAGTTCCAAACTTTGGAATCAGCTATGAAAGAGATATATAGGTTGAGGAACAAAATAACATAGTTAAAAGGCAAAAAAATCTTGGAAACACTTCTGGTAGCAATAAAATTTATAGATCCATCTATGAAAGAAGAGTCAAGCAAGGAAAGGACATTGGAGGAGCTTGCAACAACTCCCTTAGAAGTGCTTACAATAGTTTCATCCACCTTACCTACAGATGTTAGTAATGTACCCCCAGAGGAACTTATAGTGGATAATGCTTTGTGTTTAGAACCATTCCACAATAGGTTTTCTCCTATATAGACCACTATAAAATTACCCATAGCAGAAGAAGTGATTGATGTTGATTTCTCAACTACTAGGCCAGTAGCTAAAACTAATGATAGAACCTAGATTAGATTAAGAGGGATGGACTTGTAGAAATTAATTACATTTTTATTTCTAGAATATTTTAATCTACTATAGCAATCTTTAATTTCTACAGATCTAAATGATGAAAAGGATGATTCTGTGAGAAGTTTTTGTAAGTCTCTCAGAGAAGGATTGGAACTCAGTTCTGAATGAGGAGGGCCCCCTTGGAAAGAGTTGTAGTGAATATCTTAACCCTTCTTAGATTAAAGTATGTTGTGTGAGTTGATTTCATTAATAGTTTGATTTTATAAAGGATGATGCATGTGTGACTCATAAGTGTGAAGAATTTTTATATTCTATTATAATAATTTCTTTGTATATCTATATGGTGAAATCAATATAAGTTTATTATACTAAAATAAAAAATTAAGTTATCTTATGAATCAATAAAGCATATATAGTGCCGACATCCTTAAAAAGTCTACGTACCTTGGGTTGATAATTAATGTTAAGTAGATTTAAGAATTTGATATTAATTGGGTAATAAGTCTATCTAATACTAGACATAGTGCTAGATTAGGTGGTGTTTCTATTAAACACTCAGATCTTCCTCTTTTACCATCGAAGATGACATAAACCAATGAAGTATCAAATCTTATAGCTCATGAGAGTGCCTATAAATAAATTACTTAGATGTTCACATAAAATAATTTATATTACACAGAATAAGAAAATATAAGAGATCAAACAACAATAATTAACAATAGAGTAGAATAATGGATAATATAGTAGAGCCACTTTGAGAGGGAAATCTACACAATACTGTAATAAGAGCAAAATAATTCATATGATGATCAAAGACTAACCACTACCTCCTATATATAGTCTACTTAGCCATTGTTATTCTATAGGCCAACTTAACTAAGAACATAGAGAAATGTAACAAGAATATAAATGAGGTATGTAAGCCACAAGTCGACCACACATATCCTTAAACATGCCAAAGGTTAAATACATAGCATTCCCCTCCCTTTAAAAAAAATATTGTCCTCAACATTGAATCAATTCTGGATGTTGTTTCACAAAGGATTCATCTTCCTAGGTGGTATCTTCACATAGCATATTATTTTATTTGATCAGGTACTCCTTAATTCCTCTAGATTGTAAATGCTTAGTGCACTTATGAAGGATCAACTCGGGATCATGAATAAATTTCCTTTCCTTTGTAATTTTAGTAATTCAGTTTGAGTAGAAACTTTATGTCCAATGACTTTATTTAGGTATGATACATGAAATACTAGATGTATGCGAGTGGATGAAGAAAACTCTAACTCGTAGGCCACACTACTAATTTTTTGCAAGATCTGATAAGACCCATAATACTTAGAGGACATCTTATTATCCTTTTTCTATTGCTTCAAGGACATTTGATTATATGGATGTAAATGAACAAAGACATAATTACCAATGTTAAAATGCCTCTCACTCTTGTGTTGATCTGCCTGCTGCTTCATGCAATTCTAGGCCATGGCTAAATTTTCACGTAAACTTAGAAAGACCTCTTGTTGATGGTGAATATGTTCCTCAATTTCATGAACCTTAGGATGGACCTTCAAGGTTGAAATAATGGATGGATGGTGGTATCCATACAAGGCCACAAAGGGAGACATTTTGGAAGAACTATGAATAGAAGTATTATACCACCATTCATCAAGTGGCAAGTAATGAACCCATTTACCCTATTTATCAGAAACAAAAAAATGGAGATATCCTTCTAGACATTTTTTGACCACCTCAATTTGTCTATTTGATTGAGGATGATAGGATCAACTATGATCCAACTTGGTGCCCAAAGATGTAAATAATTTAATCCAAAAAATACTAGTGAAATGGGATCTCTATCACTAATAATGATCTTAGGAGTACCATGTAGTTTTTGAACTATATTAAAAAAAGTAGAAACTACTTTACTAGAAATAAATGCCTATGATAAAGAATAAAAATGAACATACTTACTGAGATGATCCACAACAACCATGATGACATTTTGACCATCATATCTTGGTAACCCTGTAATGAAATCTATAAACACCTCTTCTCAATGCTCGTTAGGTAAGGATAAAGGATGTAAAAGATCTAAGGTTTTGATGGTCTCACCTTTATTTTATTGACAGATCATACATTCAACCACATATTTTTGGACATCCCCCTTGAGTCCTTCCTAAAAAAACTCCTACTTGATTATATGATAGGTTTTCAAAAATCCTAAATGACCCCCAAGTGGAGTTGCATGAAGTTGTTAAAGATTTTTTTTTAGAAGAGAATTATTACATAGGTATAATCCATATTTATACCATAATGCATTACCCTTCCATGTAAATTTTTCAAATCCACCCAAACCTTGCTAAAGATTTTGAATTAAATTATGGGTAGCACTATCATTTTCCCTTTCTAATCTTAATTCCTCTAGGCAATCTGCCTACCAAATGTTCATGGGACATAACAATGCCTCAACTTATTCATCCCTCTTGGATAATGCATCTACCACCATATTTTCCTTTTATTTCTTAGAGATTATTTCAAAATCATACCCTAACATCTTAGTTCCCTATTTTTGTTTTTCTTCTAATGACAACCATTGTTCTAAAAATTATTTGACTATCATGATCAGTCTTTTCCTAAAAGTGATGACTCATCAAACAAGGTATTCATTGTTTGAATACATGCAAAATGGCCATCATTTTCTTTTCATAGATGGGCTTCAGTAAATTTTTACTCTTTAATTGGTGACTTTAAAATGAAAGTGGTTTGCATTCTTGCATGAGCACAATACCCATACCATATCCAAATATATCACATTCAACTACAAAGTCTTAAAAAAATAAGATTGACCAACATTGGAGTGGTGTGCATAGCCAATTTTAATTGTTCAAATGCCTTGGTAGCTATATCAGTCCATTAAAAGGAGTCTTTTTTTAACAAAGAGGTGAGTGGTGCTGCAATACTATCATAATTTTTATCAAACCTATGATAGTAACCAATTAGCCCCTGAAATCTCCTGAGTTGCTTGAGTGTCTTAGAAACTAGCCTGCCCACCATTGCTTGGATTTTTTGGGATCCACTTTCACTCCTTTATGTGAAACCATATGACCCAAATACTCAACCTCATGATCTCTAAAAGTACACTTGGAAGGTTTGGCATACAAATGATGTTCTAGATTGAGAGGACCTATTTCACATGAATGAGGATATCATAAAAAAATACTAGAACAAATTTCCTCAAAAATATCCTAAAAACAATATTCATCAAACTCTGAAATGTGGATGATGCATTTTTTAGACCAAAAGGCATAACCATAAAATCATAATGGCCGTCATGAGTTTTAAAAGTGATTTTGGGTGTGTTTTCATCATAGATATAGATTTTATGATACCCAAAATACAGATCTAACTTGGTTAATAAAAATCACCATTAAATTTATCTAAAAAATCATCAATGATAGGAATAGGAAACTTATATTTGATATTGTACTTATTGAGCTCTCTATAGTTAGGACACATATTTCAAGTGTCATCTTTCTTTCTCACCATGATGATTGGTGAAGAATATTGACTTTGGTTATGGCAAATGATTTTTTCATCCAACATCTCCTATACCATCTTTTCAATTTAACTTTTCTATGCACAAGGATATCTATATGGTCTAATATTAAGTGGTGTACTGCTAGGAATAAGTTTTATGGAATGATCATGCATGAGATTGTGTGGAAGTCATTTTGACATGTCACCAAAAATAATATAATGGTTGTTAATAACTTGTTAAAGATTAGGAAGTGTAGATGATTGAGTTGGTTGGACTTCAATGGAAAAAAATGAGCTATAAATCCTTCGGTACCCTTTCAGAGAATCTTGGTCATTTGATGAGAGCTAAAAAGTTGTGAAGATTTAGCCATTAATCCACTTAGCTCAAATATCATTCCATAAGAATGAAAGTGCTTGAATAATTCCTAAAATTTCATCTCAATAGTGCCCAAAGTGGTGAGCTATTATACTCCCAACACAATGTCAACTCCACCCATGAGAATAACAAACATAGGAAAATATAACATGTAGTCTCCCATGATTAGATTAATACTATGTATTTTTTTCAAATAGTTGATAGTACCGCCATCTACAATCATGACCTAAAATTTTGGATTAGGATAAATGAAATAGTTTAAATGAGCATCTAACTTATGATTGATGAAGTTGTGTGTGATCTCAGAATCAATCGATACAGTGACTTTCTATTTATTAAGGAAACCCATCAATTTAAGATTTTTAGGAGTAATAATACTTGAAAGGGCATGATAGGAAATAATAGGTTGAGAGTCTTCAGATTCCTCCTTAAGTCCTTCTGCATCCTCACCAATTTCCTCCTCATCATCTTCATCCTCATTGGGACCTTCAATGTGAAACAACTTTTTTTCAGCACAATGATGTCCTTTACTCCATTTGATGTTGTAATCATAACACAACCCTTTAGTTCTCTTCTACTCAATTTTTTGAGGTGTCAATATAGTGGGTTGAGGAAATGATGGTGCTAGAAAGGTGCAATCATGACTAGTAGTAAACTTTTTTTGTTTGACCATCTCTTTTTCTTTTACCATGCGTGCCCTTAGGATAGTTTTTGATACAAATGATGGGTTAAACATTTGAACCTTCAATTGGATGCTATCTTTGAGTCCACCCAAAAAAAGACCAGTCAAATTTTTCTTAGTGATGTCTTCCACCCATAAGGAGAGAATCTAAAATTGATGAATATAATTCTTCATAGCTCCTGTTTGACGTAATTTGGCTAACTAACTGAAGTAGTTCTTAGAGACATTATTTTGATAATGAGCCAACAAATTATTAGTGAAAATAAACCATGTAATAGGAGCACCATTATTTTTATTTTGATCATAGTGATACCAAATGAACTGCTTAGGTTTCAGATACAGAGACACCACTATCACCTTCTAAAAACTAGGAGTTTGGAGTAGATCAAATAAATTCTCAATTTGGGTAATCCAAGTGAGAGGATCCTTACCATCAAACTTATGCATGTTCACTTTTGGCAACATTGGTTTCACACTAGGATTAGAGATATTAGTGTTGAGAGGAGGACTCGAATGATGAAGAGGAGGGTTGTTTAGTTATAACTGAGATGAAATGGAAACTAATTGTGTAGTTATATGATGTAATTGAGTGTGCACCCCATTAATCTCTCCATGCATCCCTAAAACATTAGTTTGAAATGCAAAAAAATCATCTTACCATACCAAGCTCTTTATGTCCTCCTAAAGTTGATAAATCAATATATTTGAAGTTTTTAGATTCCATGTCATCCCTAAATGGAGTCTTAGGAGTTTCTTTCCCCCATTTTTTTCTCTGAGTAGTAGGACCCACCATGCACAAACACTAGTAGGGTTTTTACCCCCAGAAAAGTGTACCAAGATATGGTACCATTGTGATCACCTAATCAAGATGAATCCAATGACTACTTTTGCACATTAGGGCGAAAAAATTTGACACCAAAAAAGTGTACTAGCATAATATACCATTGTGATCATCTCATTGAGACAAATCCAATGATTGCAAATGTGCAAAGGGAAATTTTTTTCTAGACTTTTTAAAATATTTTTTTTCAAAAAAACATTTTTAATAATACTACATTGACAAAATTTTTTAATTCTTCCTAAATTGGAAATTATATTTTTTCTCTCCTGCTCATTGAAATCACACCTCGCCAGATCAAAAAAAATGCCACAAGAAACTTTCTCAAATTAATGCTCTAATACCACTTGTAAGGAAATTACTTAGATGTTTGCACAATAATTATATATCTCATAGATTAAGCAAAGATAAGATATCACACAACAATAATTGACATTAGAGCAGAATACTAGATAATATAATAGAGCCACTTCAAGGGGAAAACATCCAAAACAATGTAATAAGAGTAGAATAATTCATATGATAATCAAAGACTAACCAATGCCTCCTATATATAGTCTACTTAGCCATGGTTATTCCATATGCCAACCTAACTAAGAACATAGAAAAATGTAACAAGAATATAAAAGAGGTATGTAAGCCATAAGTTGGCCACACATATATTAGACACACCAAAGGTTAAGGGCATAACATGTACCAAATATAATGAATCATTATATCAAAACCTTGAGGCATTAGAGAAATCCACCTATCAAGATCATAACATCCCACCATGCTTTTGAAGCCCAGACTTTGAGTTGGATTTACACTCATACACTAGGATCCCCTACATCTATGAGCCTTGAACAAACACTGCCATGCCAGTGTAGACACCCGCTCCATGACTTGAACCCAGGTGGAGGTTCTGATACCAAATGTTATGAACCATTAAACCAAAACCTTGAGGTGTTAGTGAAATCCACCCATCAAGATCATAACAATACCAATGATGAAAATGAAAAAAATACTGAAGAGGTTATCATAGAAGATGATTCTGATTATGAAAAAAATGAATCTAATGAAAATAATGGACATGAAGAATAGATTGAAATCAAATTCAATCTATTGTAATGTTTTGAGAGCGTATTCATCAAAATATTGAGGATATTGATGATATTCTTAAAACCATATTGGAAACTAAAAAATAAAAAGGCATACATGAATTATCCCTCCCCATGAGCACATCATTTATTCCTACATCTTGTGGGGGCATGAATTATGTTTTCAAAGAATTATTCCCTAAGGATCAAAATCCCATTGGTATACCTACCATAGGTATAATCAATGCTTCAACTCAAACACCAATTTCAATGTGTATATAAAATTAAACCATGTTCACATCCCCTTTGGTGACTTCTTAACTATCTAATCTTAATCACAATGGGTTGACTATGAAATATCTCCTTTAAGTTATTAAAACTTTGGTACAATATTGAACAAAATTATTTAAAATATCTTCATGATATTGATTCATAATATATTCACACCCTTTGCCAACTAGTTTTGTTGCACCCAAATTCACATTTTATGATGGCAAGGGTGATCCTGAACAACATCTCCAATTTTTCTATGCGACATGTCTTGATTATGCCTCAAATGATAATTTTTTGACCAAATTACTCTAAGAAGCTTAAAGGACTATATTTTATGTTGGTTCTATGATTTACCAATCCAATCAGTGAGAGAATTCAAACCTCTATTGGATTGGTTTATAACATATTTCTATATTAACATCAATAAAAAGATGTCATATGCCCAAATTGCAAATATCAAACAAGGAACCAATGAACCTATAAATGAATATGTTTTGAGATACAAAATAATGTTGACTAAAATGACAAATCTAATGGTAGATAAAGATATTCAAGACATCTTTAAGCAATGTTTTCTTGCTCCATTATACAAGTCCATTGTTTTCAATAAATTCAAATATTTTGATGACGTATGTTATATTGTTCAAGATTATGAAATGAAACTTATTTCATTAAACAAGCTTAAGTATGCAACAAACACAATGAATACCTATAATACCAAGTTTAATATCAAACCAAGCTATAAGGTGAAACCTAGAACCTAAAAAAGAATCAACCACAATGGCTAACATAGTGTCATAGAAATCTAATTGACTCATCTTATCCAATGCACCTAAGAGAGAATTTACACTATCACTTGAGTCTCCAACTTCTTTAATTAAGAAGCTTGTGGGTGTCATCTCATATCTCTCCCTCATCTTATATATGTTGTTATGATTTGACCTATACTAAAAAGATATGATACTAATACATGTTATGATTATCACTAAGGCCCTAGGCATTCTATGAACATATGTTATATCTTAGAACATAAGATCCAAGATCTTATTTATGACCAAATTATTAATTTTTATGATCTTCCAAAGGATTCAGGTTCACAACCTAATGACCACCAAAAATAGAAGACATTTAACAATCTATTAAAAGATGATTCTATGAAAGATCAAGAAGTGAAAATGGCATATAATTCACATCCTCTCCCATTAGATTATGAGAACCCATTAGATGGGGTTATTGGAACTTATACAAACACAATACCTCCTATGGGTCATAGACCTATTACATTTGATGATAGTGAAATAGTGGATGATGACTCAAATATTCATTAATTATTTATTCGAGCATGGTTTTATCATCAACCTGTGCATAGTGTTATGATTGATAATGGTGATAGTGATAATGTATGTATAATGATACTACTTACACATTTGATATATACACATGATGATTTATACCCTTCAACTAGAATAATTAGAGCATTCGATGGGACTTCAAAACATGTTATTGATGAGATTCACTTACCTTTATAGGTTGGTCCAATATATGTGGTCACCACATTTTCAATTATACCATACATAAAAGTATTTTCTATGTTATTTGGATGATCTTGGATACATAAATTCCACTTAGTACCTTCAATAGTGCATGTGTGTATTAAATACATTCATACCCATAGGGTAGTCATAGTTTCTAAAATTCCATATGAAGACCCACTTAAACAAGAGAAGTTTATTTCAAGGCAACTAATTACCAAACATACTAAAGTTCATCATTTTCAAAATGATAAGCAACAAGCAATCGACTTTCCTAGGCAACCTATACTTGAGAGGCCTTTGTACTAGAGATAGTGGATTCCATGAAATCCTCACCTATACTCATACACAACGTACCTAGTCATATAAAGAATTAAACATGTTCCAATTAATGCTACTTCAAAGAAATTTTTGGCCCACATACCAAAATTTTGAATGGTTTAAAGACATGGACATGATCAAGAAGAAGTGGAGGACCAGAAGAAGTAGAAGTGCAAAGGTTCATTTCTTTCAGGACTCTTTTTCACTAAGTATTTTCTTTCAGAGTTTTATTTAGGCTAAGTGTTAGAATTTTTTTGGACATTTTGCCTAAAAGAAAGTTCTGAAGGGAAATTTACTTCATTTGACCAAGTGTCAAGAATTATTTTAAACATTTTATCTGAAATAATTCTTTCAAAAGGCACTTACAAATTTTTTTAAGGGCTATTCAAGGCAAAGTGAACCAAATAAAAAAGCCGAAGGGTACTTTTCCTTTCGAAAAAGGCATTTCAAGATTGCCGAATGGTCCACTTTCCTTTTGGGAGGTCACTTTATCAAAGCCAAAGGGAATTTTCAAATCTTCCAAAGGGCATTTTCAATTCTACCAAAAGGCATTTTCAAGCGTTTTGAAGGGTCATTTCCATGCCAAAGTGTTACATTATACAACATTCTAAAGGGTATCTACAAAGGAAGTGGACCTTTCCAAAAGTTCTAAAGACCTTTTATTTTGGGAAAGTGATCAAATAAAAATCATCCAAAGGGGAATTTTTAAGAGTTTTAAAGCATACTTTCCCTTCAGAAAGGATACTTAACAAAACCCAAAGAAATTTACCCAAAGAAATAAGTTCAAAAGATTTGTCTAAAGGAATAAGATCAAAAAAAGGGGCTTGAAGGAATAGCGGTTGAAGGAATAAATTCTATTGTCAAAATGTCAAAGGAATTCCTTCAGAAGCTAAAATGTTTGAAGAAAATGGCCAAAACAAGTTATCCAAAGGAATTGATGATAGGCCCACAAATTTCAAAATTTGAATCCCGACAAGTAGCTATTGGAATTTAAAAGATCAAAAGAAGCTACGCAATCTATAGAATTGGATCGACATAAATGGATACATAAAAACCAATGTCCTTAGATTGGTTTTCCATTTATAGAAAAGATTTGGCCTAGGTTTCAAAGCAAGAGTTGGTGTGTGCAATTAATGGAGAGGGGCTCATCCTTCAACATGGCCATCATCTCTGACAAACTTCCACTCAACTTAGAGGTAGCATGGCTCAGTCTAGATTCAAAGTTATGGGGATTTTGTCCATATACATGTAAGACAAGTGAAGGATGATGTGGAAGTGAAAGATGAAGATCAGGTGATTAGAAAAAGTAGCTCAAGCATTAAAGACATTCTTGGATTTTTCCTTTTTTTTAGTGGATCATAACATCATCATCCTCAACAAGTTCTTGTCTTCTATTGTGTTTCTCAACCAATAAGAAGGCTTGAAGACTATTAGAGCTAATGGTGGTTAATTTATTGAAGAAGGATTAGTTCTAATTAACCCGAATGTGGGTGAGAATTCATGGAGGGTGGTTGGATCTCATTTATTGAATTTTATTTGATTGCCTCTTCTCTTTTCTCTTCCCCTTTTTTCCTATATCTCCATTTTCTCCCCCATAAAAAAGAGATATCCTCATTTGACAAGGGGAGACCTTGTCAATATTTGTAATAAAGACCTTTTAAAGAAATAAATATCAATTTTTACCTATTTCTTACCTCTAAATTGTGCTTAACAAGATTGTGCATTATGGCCTTATGAAGAAGTGTTCTTCCATGTCCATTGTCCTTATTTATTGCCTATTTTTAGGTGTTTTAAAGTTAGTCATAGGTATAAACTTGAGAAATTTCCATCATTAATAGATGCTTGCTATAAATTTTAAAATTTCTCTTTACTTCATGTATTGTTTTGTGAGCCTAGTTTATGAAACACTTATGCAAATTAACTAGTTTGTGAAGTTATGTGAGCAAGAATTATCTTATGCTAAACTAGTGTTTATTTCATGCTTATGTGAGTGTTAATAAATTTAGTGTATCACCCATTTAGCTCTATGAGTTACCCTATACCCCCTGTCTACCTCTTTTCCAAGTAGAAACAATAGTTTAGGTGATCTACCAAGATGAAACTAACCTTCTCTAGAGGTTCAACCTCACTACAGGATACCCATAGCCAGAGGTTGATCTAATATTATATCTGGGAGTGAGAGAGATTAAAAAACTCTCCCATAAGGGTGTAATTATAGAATATAATAGTTTTTGGCATGCTCGATGGGACCACTTGCAAGGAAGTTAGGTCAAGTTTGATGCTAGTTTGATCAATTTATAATGGCTATAGCTTTCATCTTTTAGTATCTGGCGACTCCAAAGAACACTCAACAATTTGTTGGTAGAATAGTAACTATCTTTCATGCTAAAATTGACTACAAGATCAACTTCCATAGGTATTCATTTTGAGCTTGTTGAACTCCCCTAAAATTTAGCCAAAATATTAAGGTTTACCCATACTCACCCATATGTAGGAAACCATTTTCCTAAACTAGTTGTGAGGTATACCTATGCAAGAAAACCTTTGTTATCCCCTTTTGATACCATGATTCCCCAAAGAGATTTTGTAGGCTTTAGTGGCCAAAGTCCTTTGAATCTACCACAATATGATCTGATGATAGTATCATCTCTCAAAAGCATCCCATATTTTATAGGAGACCAAGATATAACCCCTACTGAACACGTGAATGACAGCCAATTTTTGAAATATCCATAATGTTATTGCAAAAAATATAGCTATTCAACTATTAGCTATATCCCTTAAGGGAAAGCTTTAGATTTATATAGAGGTTTAGCTCCTAATTCTATTCAATCATGGAATCAACTAGGAGAGGCCTTTTTAAAAATATTTATAGACAAGAGTGACCATTTGTCACTAGCAGAATAACTTACCACAATTAAGGGAGAGCCCCCCATGAATTCATGCAAGATTTCAAAACAAGATTCCAAAAAGCTTGAGATAAAATTCTAGCCTCTGTTAGACCATCCCCTAACTTTACATTCCTATACTACTTGAAGGATCTAAATAGTGATATAGCTATAATGATCCAATCCATGGTAGGGCACATATTATCATATTCTTATGAGGTGGCTATTAAAGCAAAAAATTGCCTAGTTTAGGCTGGCAAGCTTTCTCCTAAACCCTCAATGCCCCTTTTCCATAAAATTAGACCACCCCTATGTTTATTCTCCCACTTGATGTTATTCTTCCAACTCTAATAATTACTACTATACCTTCAACTAAGAAAGAAAAGGCCTCCACTAGTGGATAAAGTTATTCCCAAGAGCAAAAAAGCTACCTAGAACTTAAGAGCATGCTCCAATCCTTTGGAAATGATGTGGTAAATGTGAAGAGGAAAAAAGCTCCATTAAATAAACCTTATCAAGATCCATATCAGCCTCAATAATAGTCTTATCAAGCAAATAAATGACCTTTCAAGGGAAATTTATGAAATTAAAACTGTGAGCAAGGGCAAGGACAACCTAGCTACAATAAGCAGAGCATCTATAACCCAAATGCCATAGGCTCTTCCAACTCCTTCGTTCCTATTAAAAATAATATGGCTCAAGACAATGAAGGGACCATACCTTGGGATAAATCTTTTGGGAAATCCATTATCCCAACTAATGGTTTTAACTTGGCCTTCAATGACCAATGATAGTAGGCTATTGATTATGGATACAATCAAGCTTTAATGGCTCAAAATATAGAGACCCCCATGATGAAAAAACTATGACAGTCCCCATAAAGCCAAGGATTTGATCAGGTACCAAACCAATTAGATGCTATAATGGTCATCAGTGAGAAAGATGAGTGCTATGCACTCAATCAATAGGATATTTCTAGCCAAGCATACATTCTAGTGGTAGCTAATATAAGGTTCAAAATAAGGAATATGGATGGTAATCAAGAGGTGTTCAAATAACCTCCTATCATTAATCCATTATCTAAGAATAATGATCTTGCTATCACTTCAAATGTCCCAACACCTCCTAAATATTAAAATTGAGAGAAAGGTTCTGATCCACAAAAGTCATAGATTTAACAAAAAGCAATAGTGGTTCCCAAAGAACAGGTGAAGGTTGGTGGTCCACCAATAAACATTGTTGAGCAAATGAAGAACTCTAGTGTGAGTGTACCAATATGGGACATGTTTTCCATGCTTGGTCAAGTGGATATCCTTCAAGAAGGTTTGTCTGAGATAGGTGTCACAAAATTTGTAGGCAAACAACTAAGCAAAGAAATTGAGGTCCTCACCAATGCAACCCAAGGTCCTATGGGAGAAGGATCAAGTAGGGTGGTCAAACCTCCTCCATTATACATTCCATTAATCATTGGTAATTCCTTGGTGCATAATTTCTTGGTAGATAGTGGAGCTAGCACTTCATTAATGCCAAAATCTATAGCTCATCAGTTGAACCTCAAATATTAGCCACATACTAGGGGAGTTTTACAACTTGATGGTTCTTTCAAAAAGCCATCTAGTATTATCAAGGGTCTTAGCTTAACCTTGCATGATTGTTTTAGTGTTTCAATGGCTCAAGATGTGTTGATCCTTAATGTAACTCCTCGCTTTGTGTTATGCCTCTCTAGAGAATTCATAGCCAAAATTGAGGGTTATCTAGTAGCAAATTGGTCCTACATGTATTTTAGAACAAGGTATGGGACTAAGGTATCAATCAAGGTTGAGCCCATGGCATAATTTAAAATTGAACCCCATCAACTAGATAGCATAGACATCAATTTTACTATCTTTGATGAGGATGAATTTATAATTGGTCAAGAATTGAATACTTATTTGGAGGGGATTCCAAACTTGTTCTTGGATGAGCTATGGGGGGATAATCAATTTCTCAACCCTTTAGAAGGTGTTGAATAAAGATACATGGGTGTCTATTTTCTACATGAATAAAATCAACTCATGCCTTCCCTCATTAGACCTCAATGGTATGTGGAAGTTGTTGTTTGATGGGTTAATGAGCAAAAATTAAGCAAGTGAAAGGGCAATGCTAGTTTTCCCTTTAGATGATAAGTATTTATCCTTTTATAGGTTCCATTTTAGTTGTTCCTCCAATGAAATAGAATATGAAGGCCTAATCCATGGCCTCTGATGGGCCAATAAGAGAGGAATTAGAGGATTGAAAGCATATAAAGATAGTGAGCTTATAGTGAACCAAGTTAGCGGCCTAAACATTATGAATAATCCTTTGATGAGGTACTACAAAAATAGAGTATGGGACCACATTGAAGATTTTGAAGCCTTTAACATTCAAACTATGCCAAGAAACTAGAACTAACATGCTGATAAGTTGGCAGTTGTGGGAGCCTAGTTTGATATTCCAAGTAAGCTAAAAGAGGCCAAGATTCAACCACATGTCAAGGTGGTGGTGAGACCATTAGTACCAGCTAATGAAGCCCACTGGTAGGTCTTTGAAAATGAAAAAAAAATTACTTGTTTCTTACAAAAAGAAGCAAAGTTTTCCTTAATTAACTAAGGTAAATTTCAACATTAGTATGGGGATCAAATTGTTTAGCTAAAGTCTAAGAAGCTACCTAAAGGATTGGTTACACTTGAGAGTCTCTCTTATGAAGGAGACCATATGAGAAAGGATAAGGTAGTAATGTCAATTGATGAGGAGAATTATGAGAGAGTCCTAATGTTCAAAGATAAGTTCCTCAAGCTTGGGAAGATTAGAAATGAGGTAGAAAGGAATGCTTTCATTGAAGTTTGTAAGGAATATTCAAACATCTTTGCTTGGGAATATAGTGACTTGAAAGGTTTTGATCCAAAGTTTGCCCAACATAATATATAACTGAAGTCTAATGCTAAGCTTGTGAGGTAAAAGCAAAGGCCCATTAACAAAAAATAGAAGAGCTTATAAGGAGAGAGCTAACTAAGTTAATTGAATCCAAGATCATCTTTCCCATCAAACACTCATCATGGGTAGCCAATTTGGTACCTTTAAGGAAAAAGAGTGGGCAGATTATGCTGTGTGTTGAATTTAAAGATCTGAATAGGGTATCCTCGAAGGACCATTACCCTCTACCATCCATGGATCAACTTCTTCAAATAGTTATAGTTTTAGAATGTGTTTCTCTTTTAGATGGATATTCAGGTTACAACCAAGTATTAGTAAAGAAAGAATATTAGTAAAAGACTACCTTCACCACCAAATGGGGCATGTATGCATACCAAAAAATGTCTTTTGGCTTATCAAATGTTGAGGAAAATTTCCAAAGAGCCATGGACATGGCTTTCCAAGGGCTGCTAAATTAAATGGTGGTAGTCTACTTAGATGACATCACAATTTTCTCCAAGGATGTCAATGAACACATGGACCACCTGAGGTTGATCTTTGAGAGATGTAGAGAGTATGAGATCTCTCTGAATCCCAAGAAATATGTGTTTACTATTCATGAGGGCAAACTCTTGGGATACATTATTTCAAAATAAGGATTAACAATTGATCCTGATAAAATAAGTGTCATTTTGGCCTTATCCTTACCCAAGCATAAGAAGGGACTTCAAAGTTTCCTTGGGAAAATAAACTTTGTGAGAAGGTTTATGCCTAGTTTTGTAAACTTGGTCAAACCATCATTTCCATGCTGAAGAAGAACTGTGTGTTCACTTGGTCAAGTGAAGGTAAACTAGCATTTGAGGCTATCAAGTAGGCCATTGCCCAAACACCCACACTCATGAGCCCTGATTTCTCAAGATATTTCATGTTGTATTCCTTTGCCAATATTGACAATATATTAGCTATGCTGATGCAAAATAATGGTGAAGGACTTGAGTAGCCAATAGCATTTTTTAGTTAGGGGCTTGAGGGGTATGAGGTAAGGTATAATTTCATAGAAAAATAAGTCCTTACAGTGGTAAGAAGCCTTAAAAATTTTATGCCAATACTCTCCAATAGTAAAATCCATCTTATGGTGTCTTGTCCTGGAGTGAGAGACTTCCTTCTTAACAAAGACTTGAATGAAAAGAGAGCTGGTTGGATTACCAAGGTCATGAAGTATGATGTAGAGATCAAGGTCACTAAGCTAGTAAGAGGTAAAGGCTTGTGTGAGAATATGGTTGATGACCTTCATTAGGACAAATAAGTTTCCATGGTGATAAAAGACAACTCATAGGTGGGAGCACCTCCACTTCATAAGAGCTAACTCCATGATATGGCACATTTTTTGCTAATAGGAGAATGCCCTCAGGGCCTAGATAAGGCAAAGAGAAGGTATTTTAGACTCCAGTCCATACCTTATGCATTGGTTGATGGGGTTTTATTTAGAAAGGACCTAAATGGGATACTCCTTAGGTGCATAGATAATGACTAGGTGACCAAACTTTTAGACTAATTCCATGATGGACCTATAGGATGTCATTTTACACCTAGAACCATATCAACAAAGATAATGCGGGTTAGTTGTTATTGGCCTAACCTCTTAAAATATGCTCATGTATGGGTTAGGAAATGTCAAAAGTGTGTCCTCTTTATGGGTAAGCAAAGATTGGCATCGCTTCCTCTCAACCCAATTTAAGTAGAGCAACCCTTCATGTAATGGGGGCTAGATTTCATAAGAATGATCAACCCTCCATCAAGTACAGGGCATAGATGGGTGCATATTGCAACTGACTACTTCACCAAGTGGGTGGAAGCCATTGTATTGAAAAAATATAATGAAGGTGTAGTCCTAGACTTTTATGACAGTATTGTGACTAGGTTTGGTATTCCATCCACCATTATTTTTTATAATGCATTATCATTCCTCAATTTGAAAATGAGTGAATGGAATCTCAAGATGGGCATCTACCTTAGGACCTCTTCTAACTATTATCCTCAGGAAAATGGACTAGCTAAGTCCACAAATAAAAATTTGATAACAATCATCAGGAGAACTATGGAAGAGAATCAAAGGACATGGCACACCAAACTAAAGACAACATTTTGGGATGACAGGGTGACTCCTAAAGCTACCATTGGTAATTTTCCATGTCTTAGTAAATGGAAGGGAGGCCAAGATTCCCATTTCTCTTGATCTTCTTGCATTAGAACTTGCCCATCAACTAGAGTTGATGGAAGATGAGTCCATGCATGTGAGACTGGCAGAACTCATGGAGATTGAAGAAATGAGGGACCTTGAAATGAAAACACTATAGTCACATTAGGCTCAAGTCAATAAATATTTTGACAAGAAAGCCATAGCAAAGTACTTGAAGGAAGGAGACCTAGTCCTCAAGTGGGATTCAAATAAGGCCAAGCCAAAAAACCATACCAAATTTGATAGCTTGTGGAGTGGTCCTTATTTGATCCATAAATATAAACAACATAATGCTTTTCAACTGGCCCAACTAGATGGAGACGTACTACCCATCTCAGTTAATGGGATTTATCTAAAACCTTACTATTAGGAGAGTTTGTAGCAATTGTATATATCATACATTTTGTATAGTTTTTTATGTTTTCTCTTAAGTGCCTTGTGCATATATTTTTAGTTGTCTATTTCCTTTCCCTAAGAGCCTTGGGCATAGTGGTTATTTTGTTCTTGTTGTCCTTATTACTTTAAGAGGAGGTTTTTAGATAGGGTCAGCCTCATCAAATAAAGTAGTGACTCTGTGCCCAATAGATTAGATGAGGCAAATGAGCTAATTTCTCAAGCATAGCAAGCATGCTTCCCTATGAGTCACTAGAAATGTTGGCCAATTTTTGGCCCACATACCAAAATTTTGACTAGTTTAAAGAGATGGACATGATCAAGAAGAAGTGGAGGATTGGAAGAAGTAGAAGTGCAAAGGTTCATTTCTTTTGGGACCCTTTTTCACTAAGTATTTGCTTTGAGAGTTTTGTTCAGGAAAGTGTTGGAATTTCTTCAAAAATTTCTCCCAAAATAAAGTTTTGAAGGGAAAGTTACTTCATTTGACTAAGTGTTTGGAATTGTTTCAGACATTTTATTTGAAATAATTCTTTTGAAGGACACTTACAAATTTTTTGAAGGGTTATTCAAGGTAAAGTGAACCAAATAGAAAAGTTGAAGGGTACTTTTCCTTTGGGAAAAGGCATTTTCAAGATTGCCCAACAGTACACTTTCCTTTTGGGAGGTCACTTTATCAAAGTTGAAGGGCATTTTCAACTATTTCAAAGGGCATTTTCGATTCTTCTGAAAGTTATTTTCAAGCATTCTGAAGGGTCATTTCCATGCTAAAATGTTACATTATGTAGCATTCTAAAGGGTATCTACAAAGGAAATGGACCTTTGCAAAAGTCTTGAAGACCTTTTCTTTTGATAAAGTAATCAAATCAAAATCGTCTGAAGGGGAATTTTCAAGATTTCCAAAGGGTACTTTCCCTTCAAAATGGACACTTAAGAAAACCTAAAAAAATTTGCTTAAAGAAATAAGCTCAAAAGTTTTGTCTAAAGGAATAATATTAGAAAAAGGGGTCCCAAAGGAATAGCAATTGAAGGAATAAAGCCTATTTTCAAAATTTTAAAGGAATTCCTTTGGAAGCCAAAATGTTTGAAGAAAATGGCTGAAACAAGTTATCTAAAGGACTTGATGATGGGCCCACAAATGTCAAAATATAAACCCCTTCAAGTAGCCATTGGCATTTAAAAGATCAAAAGAAGCTATATAATCTATAGACTTGTATCAACATAAATTGATATAGGAAAACCAATGTCCTTAGATTGGTTTTCAATCTATAGAAAATATTTGGCCTAGGTTTCAAAGCAGGAGCTGGTGTATGTGATTGATGGAGAGGCTCTCATCATTCAACATGGCCATCATCTCTGACAAATAACTGCTCAACTCAGAGACAACATGGCTCATTCCAAATTCAAAGTTATGGGGATTTTGTCCTTATACATGCAAGACAAGTGAAGGATGGTGTGGAAGTGAAAGATGAAGATCCCATGATTAGAAAAAGTAGTTCAAGCATTAAATATATTCCCAAACTTTTCCTTTTCTTAATTCGATCATGACATTCTCATCCTCAACAAGTTCTTATCTTCTAGTGTGTTTCTCAACCAATGAGAGGGCTTGAAGACTATTGGAACTAATGGTGGTTAATTTGTTGAAGAAAGATTAATTTTAATTAACCCAAATGGGGGTGAGAATTCATGGAGGGTGGTTGGATCTCATTTATTAAATTCTATTTGCTTTCCTCTTCTCTTTTCTCTTCCCCTTTTTCTCTATATCTCCATTTTCTCCCCCATAAAAAAGAGATATTCTCATTTGACAAGGATAAACCCTGTCAAATTTTTTAAGAAAGACCTTTTAAATAAATAAAGATCAATTTTTACCTATCTCTTGCCTCTAAATTTTGCTTAGCAAGCTTGTGCATGATGGCCTTGTGAAGAAGTATTCTTCCATTTCCATTGTCCTTCTTTCTTGCCTATTTTTAGGTGTTTTCAAGTTATTTATAGGTCTGAAATTGAGATCTTTCTACCATTAATGGATGCTTGGTGTGAATTTTGAAATTCCTCTTTGCTTCATATATTGTTTGGTGAGCCTAGATTATTAAATGCTTATGCAAATTAACTAGTTTGTGAGGTTGTGTGAGCAAGAATTATCTTATGATAAATTAGTGTTTATTTCATGCTTATGTGAGTGTCAATAAATTTGGTGTATCACCCATTTGTTTCCCTTATTTACCCTATACCCCCTCTCTACTTCTTTTTCAAGAAGAAACATTAGTTTAGGTGATCTACCAAGAGGAAGCTAGCCTTCTCCAAAGGTTCAACCTTACTACATGATACCCACAGCTTGAGGTTGCTCCAAAATTATAGTTAGGAGTGAGAGAGCCTAAAAAACTCTCCCAAGGGTGTAATTCTAGACTACAATAAAAACCTTAGAGAATTCAATGTTAGGTTCAAAAAAATCCTAATCCTATTACCTCTTCATAACTATAGAGTCCTATGAAACCTATAAAAATTATTATCAATTCTATAGATCTAGATATAACACCTACACATGCTCCTTGGAAATGTCATTAGTTTGATGTACCATATTATAAATTTGGATCTACCTACAAGCATCCATTGGGTGGGATATTAGGCTAGATGTTTTTTTTAAATATTCCAAAAATATATTACAAAAATTCCAAAAACTAGATATTCAATAAAATATAAACACATTCAAATAAATTCAAAAATAAAAAAATATTCAATATTCTCATGTTTACTAGCTCCTTGGAATCTATGTTTTTTACTTCATGTTAGTAGATATCATATCATTTGTTTTCTATATACACATATGTTTCACAAATCTTTGAGTGTGATACAATCCAAATACATGATATATGCACATATAGATGTTGGACCTCTCCTCTACCCACACCATATAGTATGTTGGGGGAATTTGCTTTTGTTGGGCTATTTTTCTTTAGTCTAACATATCTTTTCCATAGTTGTGCACCTAATAAAGCAAGAGTTACAATGATATAGTGTGATGTCATATCCTCTAAGAAAAATTTCTCATACACTCCACTGAAGCACATAGCTTAAGACCAATTCCCATTGGTTTTGTCATGTGAAGGTGTATCCATTTACTTTCCTAAGCTAAGGTGCTTAAATAAGTACTTAGTCCTAAACTCATACTTAGTTCCATATCAAACTCTTAACTATTAATTCATTACTTAACTAACCAAATGAAAAGAAGTTGGGTGTAAAATGATAACAAATAATAATAACTTCATTATAATCATGAATAAATTACATAAGTATTTCATCAACACAAGCTTCCTTTCATTACATTCATAAATTATATCAAGATTACAATGACTCTAGGATTATAATGATCAAGAAAAATACTAAGTAAAATAAGGGGGTATTTATACATTGTTTACCATAACCAGTCAGTTACAAAATTAATTACAAAAAGATAACTCACCAATGACCATTAATGGCAATGAGTCATGGCAAGATGTTTACAATAAATTCATAAGGACCTAGGACTAACTACCCCTATATGCTCTATCTATTCTAGATCTTCATCAATGTGCACGTATCTTCCCATAGGCTAGTGCTGAATTCATGCCTAACTAATTATTGTATGACATTCATGCAAATCACTCCCTAAACATCTCCACTTTCCATGCCTTTCCTAAATATTTAACTAATATCTGAGTCCTACATTTTTGGGTTCTTTGTGTATCATGTTTCTTTGTTCTATGTGACTTCCCTCTTCTACACCACAATATTCTACACCATGATCTTCCACACCATGGTATTCCATGCTACTTATCTTTAAAAAGTACTTAGCTAAAATTGATTCAAAATTATGGGCCCAAGATCACCCCACACTAAGTCAATAGTCTATCCTAGACTATGCATTTTATTCAATTCCATCTACCAAAAACTCAGGTCCCATCTATTCAACCTATTGCTTAAATTCCTCCTAATGATTCAATGCATTCTAGAGTTTAGAAGTGATTTCCTCAACTACCTCCTTAATCTTCCTAGTCTCCTCAAGTTTCTCCATAAAGTCACTTGCTTGAATTGTTAAATACTCAAGTGATGTAGAAGTATCCTTATGAATGTTTTCTAGAAAAGTAATATCAACCAAAACTTGTCTTCAGAGCACTACAAAACTATCATTCAATTTCTAATATTTAATTCTTATTTTTTTTTCTAGGGCTTCCACATATTTAAATTCTTTGGCATGCTTACATTGATCTTTTAATATTAATGTGATCTTGACTAATTACTGGCATTGAATTTTCACCATTTAAAGCCTTGCTTCCAAAATTTTTCTAAGCCACACTAGTTAAAAAACAACAACATCAAGGATAGGAACCATATCACCAAAATATAGTTAAAAATCTCTTGCAAACTTTAATGGGCTCAGTAAACTACTTTGTCACCCAAGTTTTATCTTGCTGGGGATTAGGCTAGTCTTTACATTTCTTCAATAAAAGCTCCACCAGGGTTCCCAACTTATGAATAGCCTCTATGGCAAGAGGAATTAAATTTGTAAGGGTTAGATCTTACTCTATAATAGTCTTGTAAAGTCTTAGGGTCTTCACTCTAGCCACCATTGTTGTCTCCAATTGGAACTTGAGTGCTCCTAACTACTTTTCAAGCTTTATCTTCTACATGGATTCATTGTGATAGAGAGAAATGACCTCTTGATGTTTCCTCTTGAGATATTTTACATTTAATTCTTGTAAGGCATTCTACCTTTCCAACTTGTGAGTAAATTTCAATAGTGCCATGCTATCCTGAGATGTCATGCACATTTGGGTATCCACCCAAATTATATCAAGGAGTTTCACCTCCATCAGTGCTAAAATAATGCTTTATAAAGGTAGTTCACATTGGTTCTCTTCATTATGTATCATCATAAAAAGATAATTCTCATTGAGTCTACTCTATTGAGTCCTCCTTAAGTAAATATTCTATTTTATATAAGTTTTTCTTGGTACACCTTACTGATACTAAGCATGAAGGGACTGATATGCATTGGTAGTCACTAAATTTACTGTGTGGATTCATCAATAGGTTCCTTCCCCTTAGAGATACTGTGCTTAAGTATTCATGCATCTGACTTCTCTTCTTAGTGAATTGGACCTACATCAATATCACCCATGCCCAAAGCTATGTCTATGCCTTCCCCCTATTCACTAGTGGGACTACTAACATTCACTTATGTGTCATCAAGGGAAAATTATTTGTGTTACGTTGGTGAGGGATTTTTATCCTCTATCTCTAGTGTGTATTTTCATTCCTCTTGATCCTTGGGGAAGGTCCACTCTTTGGTGTTGCTACCTTTATTCAAGTTCCCCATCTTTAGGCACTATTGTATCTTATTTTGTAGGGATAGATGTCTATGTTGTGGAATTAGGGCATCCTAGTTGACATGGTCACATGTTATATTTTGGTGGCAAAGGGGTAGTCCTTTGCCACTTAGGTTGTTTAGGTTGAGTGCTCATGTTGACATTGTGCCCCAACCTCTTTTGCTTCTAGTGCTTCCCAATACATAGTGGGGGTGGAATGGTTTATTTATTATCTTTAAAATTACCTTATTCCCTCTTTCATGGATTCAACATATAAAAAAATAAATGAATAGATTCTCTAACCAAAATTTACTAAGCCTTGATGTCGTTATTATTATCTGACTCTAGTTTCTCTCTATAAGACATTTTCCTCATATACACATACATTTGATGAAGAGTATGAGTCTCAATGTCAATATTATTATCATTAGTATTCATGGGGTGTGAATCATATATTCTATTGATGATATTCATAAAATACATTAGAGTGAAAGCATATGACAACTTGAGCCAGCCAGACAAGTCATCTTCAGGGCTTATTTGGATGCACGCTAGAGAAAAATGTTGCTTTACTACAAACTTGGATTGGTATCCTAGCTGAGTAGGTAAGTGCTTGGGAATGTGACACTCATTTACAAAGTCTTACTTCATTCCATCATACCATCCCTTCTTTAATTTGTGACTAGGGGTAATAGTGCTAGGGCATGTGAATGCTTTAAAACTTTCATCTAGAGAATTATCCTCTAGAGGGTAATCCCACTTTGAATCACTACTAGTGTAATATAGCACACCAATTTCATCAAATAATAACAAGAAAAGAATCACTCCCTAAGAAAGTTTTTGATTAGGTAAGCAATGGGTCTTTTTTGCATTTGTAACAATATTTTCAACAAAATACTGTGAATAGTTATACTTAACCCCCAGGGTTATTTAATGGGAAACATATAAGTGTGCCATTCTTATTTTTTTCCATATATTTACACCTCCAACCCTAGTCATAACCAAAGGTACATCTAATTTAAGGGAATGATTTTGAAGACTAGCTATATACATTTCATGGCCCTGCTTCTTGTAATCAAGCACCATCGCATCCTTATTAATTTCCTCTTGATATTCTACACCTCTAATGAGGTTACCACCTAATAATTGTAGACTTTTAACTTTTATAACTCTCTAGGATGTGATCCTCATCCTAAAACTTAAAAAATATAAGTAATCCTCATGTATACATGAGATAAAGAACCTTACAACCTACACAAGTTTGTTGATGTAAGTTAGATTGAACAACTAAAAGACTCTAACATCATTGAGGTTATTGAAAATAGTAAGATAATAGACAATTTCATTTTAGGTATTCTTCCACTCAACTTGATAGTCATGTTATAATTCCACTTCATTCCCTAGTTGGTGATAATTATAGTCAAATACTTGGCAAGTCAGCACATTAGACTCCCACTTCTCTGCATGCAACACTATTTCAGGATACTACATTTATTCAATCAATACTAGGGTGAGGGTAGTGTTACTAATTTATTCTTTCCTCATGTGTCATATTAGATTCTTTCTTGTTCATTTTATTGGTCTATTGTGGCAATATTTCCTCATGTGTGTCAAATTTACTAGTTACTTTATCTCTTAAAACTGGTTGTGATCTTGTGCCCTCAAACTCTTCTTTAAGGGCTCACTATATTGTTCCTTCTTATTTAGTTTCATTACCTTCTAAGGATCCCAAAGGTTGAGGCATGATTGTTTGACCCTCTTAAAATAATACATTATTACTTAATTAACTCCCTCAACTCTCCTACTTCAATGTCCTCTAATGGCAGATGCTGACACCTACAACTATAATTCATTCAACTACATTTATCTAATCACTATTCTACCACTTTCTCTATTCACTATGATTAATTTACTCCATAATATATGAATTCATCATTTAAATTTGATAAACACTTCTTTGGTAGCTTGAAAATGATCTGCTTGGCTCTGTAAAATTTGTGAACTTATAATCATAAAGTGTAAAAATGATGATTGGTTAACCTTTTATAGCTTTGAGGCATATCCACATTTACTTCCCCATGACATCATCAATCATTTCATTCATTTAATTCCTCTAATGGTATTTACATGATGTCCATTTGGCATAATTTACACATGATTTTATCGCATTTAACACATTTGTCCCATCCCATGTTTTTCTTGAACTGCATGACAACTGTAAAGAATTTAAAAATTTCCATTTCCAAGGAGGGAACCTACTTTATTTACCTTAAATCTTCATAGTGGTCATGCACTACATCCTATATATCCATTTTTTCTTATACACTTCCACTTACATGCCCCCTTTTTCATGCACATTCCCTTCCATTATTTCCTTGGTGCTTTGTAGTTTTAATTCTTTCACACTTCTTAAACCACACTAAAAGATTTCCATGGTCCTCCATACCATAACAAATGAAAATAGGAAATAACCAATTTTTTATCTAAACCTAAGCAAGGGTGCATAACCAATGCTATGACTTATTAAAAAAAAATCAAAATGCTAAGCTAAATTAGTGGTATATGCCTTATTAAAAAAAGGGAAACATCACTCAAGATGGTAAGGGCAAAGCTGACTACCATTGAAACAACCTAAAAGGAACTACCCATCTAACCTATTTCACTTATATGCACTTGTGAGATGAATGCTATGAATAATAAATTGACCATCCCAATGGATGTGAAGTTTTCTTTAACGGCACATAAACTTGGAGTCATAAACCAACACACACATACCAAGAGAAAAAGTCTTATTCTTAAGATTCCTATCATGCCAAGCATTCTATTTTTGTTTCTCCACTTTTTGAATCTAATGCAATAGAAAATGGGTTTCATCTAACTATATTAAAGCATATAGGAGTGCTTGCAAAGATTCCTCATCATCCAACAAACCAACACATGCAATGCATAAAGAGGGTAGAAGGAAATCAACTAAGTGAATGACTTTAGCACCAAAGACAAGGTTAAAGGGATTACTCTTGTTCAACCATTTATATGTGGTTTGATATGCCCATAATACTATAGGAATATGATCATAAAAATTAGTGTGACCAATATTAAAAATATTTGTCAATATATGACCCAAGTTTTTATTGAAAACTTTAACTATACCATTGGCCTGAGGATGATAGGGTGTAGTCTTGTGGTGTGCAATCATGATCATAGCCAAAAGGATGTGGAATGTCTCATTAGAGAAATGAGTTTCACAAACACTATTCAATCCTAACAAACATCAATACCTTGTAATAATATTCTCCTAAAGAAATTTGATAGTAGTACAATCTTAGGTTATCACTTCTTCAACCCAATGAGTGAGGTAATCAATGCTAATAATGATATAACACACTCTAGTACACCTCCTTGCTAGAGTAATAGGGTGAACAAAATCAACATTTCTAAAAGGGTTCATGAGTAAGTATCATATGAATGGGTGTAGCATCCCTTTAGTTTAATTTTACATCATATTGATATATATCACATTGGTACACATAATACTTAAATAGAGTGGGCCACAATAACCCAACTAATAGAACCTTCTACACTATAGCATCACCAATATAATTTCCTTAAATAAAACCTTCATGAACATCTTAAATAACTTCAATGCACTCATACTGCATCATGTAATGTTATAATAATTCATCCTATCTAAGATTATAGAGGTCACCTCCAATTAACTATAAAGGAGCAACACAAATAACCAATTACTTTTTATCTTGAATGTTAAGGTGGGTTGGTGTGAATCCTATATTAAGAAAATATGTGATATCCTCTAATTCCTTAGGCACACATGTGACTTAAAAAAATTTCTCATCAAGAGAGTCATCCTTAATGGCATGTGCCAGTTCATTATATTTAACGTATGACAAGTGATTAGGTCCATAATTAGCCTTGCCTAGTTTCACCATCATAGAAAGTTAAAATTACTAAAAGAACACAATCTAATATAAAATGCATCCATTTATTACTAGCTTATTCATGAGGCATTTCAATGTTTCATGGTCTATCAAGAAAATGAAAGGGGTGGCCAACAAATATTAACAAAACTTTTGAAGCACATATATGATGGATAAGGCTTCACATTTTATAGTCAAGTAATTCTATTCAATTAGAGTGAACTCCCAACTAGCAAAGTAGATGGGATGATCAAGACTACCCTCACCAATTTGAATAATAATATC
This sequence comes from Torreya grandis, assembly GCA_037957365.1. NCBI lineage: Eukaryota > Viridiplantae > Streptophyta > Pinopsida > Cupressales > Taxaceae > Torreya > Torreya grandis. Next base: position 1,352,511 of record JARHVA010003828.1, on the reverse strand, counting down.
ACCCACTACCATTTCTAAAGCATCAACATGTATATGAAAGGGATTCATATAGTCCAAAAATTAGATAATGGGGTTAGCGATGAACTTATACATGAGTGATACAAATGCTTATTGGTGAGAACTTGTCTATAAGAATTTACCATTCTATTTAAGTAATTCCTTTAGTGGTGTTGTGATCTTAACATATCCTCGAATGAACTTCTGATAGTACCTCATGTGTCCTAGGAAGGCATGGACCTCACACTGGGTGGTTAGTGATGTAAGGAAAACAATGATTGCAATCTTATCTAGATCTACTAGGAATCCATCACAACAAATAATGTGACCTAATAAAATTGTGAATGGAGTAGAAAAAAACACACTTCTTTAAATTCAAAAAAATTTGAAGTTGTTGGTAGTGCTTAAGCATAGGTGAAGATTACAATAATGATCCTACACCAAACCATAGATTGTCCTATCATCCAAGTAAAATTGAAGGAAATTATGAATAAAATCCTTAAAAGCCTCTATAATAATCTATGAGAACACAAACAGAGCATTATTCAACCTAAAGGGAATCACATTATAAGCGAACAAACCCCATTCATTTATAAAGGTGGTATTTAGTTTATCTTCCTCTATGATCTAAACTTGATGATACCCAAATAAACCATCAATGAATGTATAAATATCACACCAAATATATCCTAAGATCTCCTCAGTGAAAGGCACCACAAAAGGGTTAGTTACACAAGTAACATTAAGTACCCAATAGTCTACAGAAATATGAATGTGGCCATCCTTCTTGATACTGATCACCATGGGGCTCACCCATTCAGATTCATAAATAAAAATTATAACTATAGTTTAGAACATACTATCAATCTCTTCTTTATCATGAGCACATAGATTAGGATTCATCCAATAAGGTCTCTTTCTATCATATCCTAGTTTCTCTCTAAGATTAATAACCTATTGATTCATAGATTATTATGGTTATTGTTTGATTACCTAATGTTTAGTTAAGCTTGATTTTCATATGATGATAATGGGATAGTTATATGTTGCTTAATTTACATGATTGATTAGCTATGAGGTTAGCTGTATTTTTATATTTTGTACATGATGATCATGTTTGCTAGTTTATAAAACAATATTTTATGTATTATATATATGTTTTAGGATAACTACCTTCATTATTGTGAGGTGGATGTAGGACATATACATCCTTTATAGTGTGATGGAGGGAGGGCATCATCACAGAGTGTGGTGTAGATGGAGGCATTGGGGGATGATAGAGGGAAAGGCTAGAAACCCACACACACACCATGATAGTTTAGCATATTTTATATTCATTACCTAATTTAGATAGTTGTAGTATGTCTTTTGTAATATTTGCATTTAAATGATTAATAATATGCTTCAGCTATGATATTTTTTTTTGATGATCATGTTGATTTAGTTGTGTGATTTCACTAATTTAGTTATTGTACTTAGATTTAATCCTATGATATTGTTTGGTTGAATGAGTGAATCTATACATGTCTTAATGTGACTCACCACTATCTTAGATATAACTAAGTAAATTATAAATAGTTTTTTATTTTGTATTCATAGCTATAGTAATGGATGGATTCTATTACTTTGCTTATTTAGTTTTTTAAGTGAGTATTATTGCCTATAAGGTTATTATTATCGTTTATAATAGTTAAAATAACATAGTGTTAAGTCACTAATTAAAAGGAGTTTCCTAGTTAATGATTAAGATGATATTAGTTTAAATGATATTTGGTAAATATGATTATTTTTATTTAATATATTTGAAGGCATTAGTAATGAACCTATGCTAAGGCAATGCCAACTATAGCATTATTAGTGGTAAAATCATGGTGTTTGATTTATTTATAATGTTTGATATTAGACAAATTTTTGTTAAGTCAATTGCATGGTTATTGAAGAATGCTAATAGACATGCATAATTTTGAAGCAATATTATAATTATTATTTTATTTATTTAAACATGGAAATTTTGAGATGATTAGGGTTAATTTGACATTGACTTAATGTTAAACATACCAACTTGATAAAGGAATAGTTCTGTTTGGTTTGCATGGAGAAACACCTAATTCTATGGAAGTGAATTATGAGTTAGTTAATCATAGAAAAATGACTCAAATTTTTTAGGTTGGACTTGATTGTATCATCTAAAATCACTGGGTTATAAGTACCATTAGGTTGCATGGTTGAGCTAATCTCAACTACCAAGTGGAAAATCACTTTTTATTTAAGGTAAGGGCATGTGACTTCTAATATCTATCTATATATCTCTCTATCTCCTTGGATATATGCACTTTAAATATTCATCTATATTTTTCCTAATCTTAGTTTCATAGCCTTACAATGATACATCTTTTTCAAATCAACTTACCAATAGTCAAGGTAGTTACATCGACACATAAGTGTAATCCTAAACCTTGCTATTTCAATTTCAATATATTTCAAGTACTTTCCATCCTAGTTATATGCATTTATTATATACTATAACATGCCCTTAGTTATAGGTAAGTCACCAACAAAGTACTCAAGTTGGGCACATGTAAAGACAAGTTGTGTTCTACACACATAGGTATGCATTCCTTTCCTTTAAACTATTAGTTTCATTAGTAGATTATGGGGGGAATGTAGATGATATTTATGGATTATATAGCACCTCATCTTGTACACTTGAAAAATTCAAACCTTGATTATTCTTCTTAGTTTTGGACCCTTTTTTCCTTTCACAAGTCTTGAATCTACTCTATTTTATTCCCCTTAACTTATATCTCCTAGTCTTACTAGTCTTATGTTAATGACACAAACCTTACATCTTTCCCATAATGTTTAAAATGTAATTATCTTCCATCTCTACAAGTTTTAAACATGTATCTACTTTCCTTCTCCCTAGATAATAACATCTAAGATAGACACTAACATCAATGTTAATGTCTTAACTTGATTTAAGTGTCTAGTGCCCTAAATTCATCTATTTTGTAAATGAAACCTATCCTAGTGGTCAGCTTAAGTGATGTAATGTGAGTTATTACTTTGAAGGGATAACTATAAATACAAGGTCAACCCTCATTTATTCCTCACCTAGAAACACATGAATAATACCAAGTATTCTTACCAAAGAGCATTCAAGGAGTATTTAATTGAATAAAGCTTCCCTATTTCCATACCATTCATAGGTACAACATATATACATGTCCAAATTACTAAAAGATTATCCTAAGAGCCTAATTTTCCAAGTTACAAGATAGGTCATTATTGTACTTACTTTGTACATATTAAATGATTCACACATAAGCCAACACATAGGGAAGAATTACAAGTATGAGGCCCTATTATATAGTATTGGCTATGTAGGAAGTGCCATTGATAATGGGGTCTTTGGGGTTATCTTAAAAATGTGTTCCCACTAACCCATTTTTTCTCAATGCCACTATGAAGATGAAGAACTAGGGTTTTAAAATTCATGAGGAATGATAGTACATGAGCTAGATTTGAATGCACCTTAGTGAAGGTGAAGTCAAACCCATAAAAATACAAGTGGTCACATCCTTTTTCAATAATTATTATATATAATACACTTGCATCAAACCCAGATAATAGTGTCAACACAACCATCCTAGGATGATGTTAGTGTCTAGAGATCTAGAAGCATCATGTCTAGAATCTAATGACTATTATAGAATATCCTTCTAGACTAATTTATATGTATTCCACATATAAAACTACATTATAATTAGAACAAGTTAAGTACATTACTTATTTATCATTTCCATGCATAACTTAGTTATACTTTCTATATTTAGTCTATACTCAATATAAGAAATTCAGTGTATGTTTACATTTGAGTTTAGAATTTAATTGGACTTTTTTAGATTTTATTATCACCCTTGTGTATTATTATTTATATGTTATTAACCATATTACATCACCAAGTTAGGATAGCCCCATATCCAAATATAGGGTTAAACAAGTACAATTATTTTTTCCTAGTAGTCCACAACCTTGACATTAGTACATTTTTTATTTCTATGTGTGGTTATAGTGAAAGGTTATTGGTATGAAGAAGGCCTTATAGTTTCCTCCTTTGAAACCATGATTATTATATTAGAATTTTTAATTATATCTTACTTTTTATTTTCCTTCATGATAAACCCTTTCTTAAGTATGTTTTCTTGATTATCTTGATTTTTCTTTTGAAACTTCTCTTTTAGTGATTGTTCTTTTCGTAACTAATGTTTCAATAAATTATATTTTAATAATTTTTATTGATGTAACTTCTCTTGTATTTTTAGGGTTTGATGGTGAGACTTAGTGGTAGGGCCTAAGTGATTTACCATCCCCCACCCAGGTTCCATAACCATTGGGCCCTAGGGGACCGGTTCCCCTTGTATTTACATAACAATTTGGGTGGTTGGGGGCAGGGTGGGGGGGGCGGGGAGGGAAGATCACCCTATTAAAATTAGATTAAAATTATTAAAAAACACATCTATTGTATTTTTTTCAACCTTTATTTTTCTAATTTTTACTTTTACAACCTTTGCTTATCTAACTACTCCCTTTGTAATTGTTATTTATTTAACGTTTATTTTTCCTCTTGATATTTTAGTAATCTTTTTTTTTCTTCTATTTTTTCCCTTTTTAACCTTTTTTGGTATAATTATTCCCTTTGTAACTTTTATTATTCCCTTTTTTCCTTTTGTAACCTTTATTTTTTCAATTTTTCCTTTTGTTATTTTCTCATTTGTTCCTTGCAATATTCAATCATGGTGTGAGTAGGTTTGTTGATCTTATAAGTTATTATTGAATAAAGTGGTGGGTTATTTGATTTATCTAGTATAGGATCACCATTATCAATTATACTTTGTATTCTTTTCTTTAAAGCCCAAAAGTTATATGTATGATGTCCATGTATTCTATTATATACAAAATAATATTTTGATTTTGTTAGAGGATGAACAAGAGGTAATGGGATAAGCTTATT